>CAKNYM010032770.1:0-10283 GCA_932195095.1 Andricus curvator
AACCAGGAGCAAATTTCATCTAGATCTATATATAACTCTTTTTCAAATTAAAAAAAAAAAAAAAAAAAAAAAGACTTATTGGCTTCTGTTTTAGAGGTAGGCCAGTATTCGGCTTTGGACACATATTAAGTCCTATCAAACACAACGCTGCTGAAGGCTGGTAACCTTCTCAGAATAAATCACCAACCAATTGAGACTCTCGGTTTCCTTTCTCCGTCCTCACCCTCCCCCCCCCACACAGTAACAGAAGTATTGGTGGGACTGACGTTACAGATAGACTACCCACCTTACGACGAATAATCACTTTACTTGGGCATGATTTCGGCTCGCAAAACAAATTTCGCGCATAAAGGTGTTAGTTGGGTGTACAATCTAAACATGAATAATACAAACAATAAAGTAGCCTCGGAATGGACTGAAACTTGGATTGACAAAATGCATACACACGGTAAACGTAAAGGTCGAATTTCAGGCGATGAATGGAGACTGGGTGTCTGGAATGCTAGAGGAGTGAATGACCTTAAAATAAGAGAACTACAAGAAACTATGCATGCAAGGAAACTAGATATTTTATGTGTACCTGAGACGAAGAAAAAGGGTTGCGAAAGTAGAAACATAGAAAATGGGGTGTTGAAAGGCGGTTTTGAAATATGGTCAGGAGTAGGTAGTGAATCAAATCGTAGTCAAGGGATCGGCTTACTTATGAATAAAAAAGCAAGACAGCATCTCAAAGATCATGATTTTGTATCTCCCAGATTGTTGTGGGCTAGAATGAAGGTAGAAATCAGAAGGTTATTTATCATAGCGTGCTACGCCCCAGTTGACAGTGAGCCGCGAGAAGTCAAAGACGCTTTCTGGGACACTTTAAATGACACAATAAGTACTTGCGATCCAGGTGAAAGAATAATTCTGCTAGGAGATATGAACGGATGGGTCGGCGTTCAACGTCATGATACAGATACAGAAAGGGTACTAGGTAAATTTGGGGATCCAAGAAAAAATTATAACGGGGAAAAATTAGTTAGCTTATGCCTAGAAAAGGGCCTATTTATTACCAATACTTGGTTTCGACATAAAATGATCCACACGTACACTTGGTGTAAAGGAAATAACCGCAGTGTAATTGACTTCGTTATTGCGGATGAAAGACTAAGAGAACTAGTTCTAGATACAAGAGTCATGAGGGGATCCGAATGCAATACTGATCATTATCTTTTAATCTCTAAAATAAACTTAGGCCGGGGATGGAAAAGAAAGAGAACAGAAAAAACGAAACAAACTCGAATAAAGATTGAAAATTTACAGAAACCGGAAGTGCGAATAGAGTTTCAAAATAAGTTAAGCGAACGCATAGATAGGGCAACTTGGGAAGCGCTTACGAGCATTAAAGATATAGAGGGCGCGTGGGCTTTATTACGGGATATCATTGTTAAAACTGCAATTGAAGTGTGTGGTACGGCAGTGGTAGGAAGAAAGTCTGGTGATGCATGGTGGAATGATGAAATTCAAGCAGCCCAGCGAGAAAAGAAAAAAGCGCACAAGAGAACATTAAACATGACAGGTCTTAGCGATGAGGAGAGAAATAGACACAAAAATGATTACAAAGACAAAAAGAGGAAAATGAAACGACTAGTCAAGGAGAGTAAAGAAAAAATCAGAACAGAAGAAGAGAACAAAATACAAAACGGCTTTGGAGGAATAATGAAACTACTATATAAACAGTTGAAGGAAAGTAAAAGTACAGAGTTTGCTAGCATGAGAAACAGCAAAGGTGAAATGCTATATGATATAGACGGGATAGTAGACGCCTTAAAAGACTCTTTTAAAGAACTATTAGGAGGTGAAGATATAGGACAACAAAACTGCGACATAGAACATAATGCATTAGAAAACCCAATTGAAAAAGTCTGTGTCACTGAGGTCCGAGACATAATTAAGAACTTAAAAAACGGTAAGGCTGCTGGCATAGACAGTATTAGTGCTGAAATGCTCAAATACGGTGGCGAGTACATACCTCACAGGTGTGCGAATTAATAAATTTATGTATCGAGACGGGGAAAGTCCCAGACGATTGGAAAAAAGCGATTATCGTACCAATATACAAAAGAAAGGGAGATAAAAACAACTGCAGTAATTACAGAGGTATCAGCCTACTAAGTACCGTAAGTAAAATATACTCAAAAATACTTATTCGTAGGGTAATGGAAATCACAGAAGAAAAAATATGGGAAGTCCAAAGTGGATTTATGCCAGGAAGATCATGTACAGATCAGATATTTAGCCTAAGACAGATCACAGAAAAAAGCTTGAGAGTAGGAAAGAAAGTTTTCTGTGCATTTATTGACCTAGAAAAAGCATTTGACACGGTAAATAGAAGTAAACTTTGGGAAGTTCTTAAAGAATACGGAGTAAATGGAGGGCTCCTGCAAGCAATAAAAACAATATATACAGGTAGTAAAGCGAGCGTAAGGGTAAACGGGAAACTGAGTGACTGGTTCGATATTACGCAAGGCGTGAAACAAGGATGCGTTATGTCCTCGTGGCTATTTATCATATTCATGGATAAGTGTCTAAGAACTGCACTCTTCGACGAAGAAGGTGTAGATCTCCAAACAGTTAAGGTACGTGGGTTAGCTTTCGCAGATGACAAGATTGTTATGGCAGAATCAGTCGAGGACTTGCAAAGAATGTTGAATAAACTTCATACAAGCATGAAGGACATGGGACTCAAAATTAACGTAAATAAAACAAAAATCATGGTGTTTGAGGGAAAGAGTGAGAAAACAATGTGCAACATTGTCCTAAATGATGAGAGATTAGAACAAGTTGACAAGTACGTATATCTAGGTAGTCTATTCACTAGCGACGGAAAAATAGATGGGGAGTTAGATAGGCGCATAAATAAGGGTAAACAGGTTATCGGTAGAGCAGGGTCCATCCTAACAAATAAAAACATATCAAAAAAAGCTAAAATGGCCATACACAATTCTATATTCGTACCGACTGTACTATACGGTAGCGAGACATGGACCTGTCAAGAAAAGGACAGGAGTAAAATTAACGCGATCGGCATGAAACCTCTGCGCATAATATGCGGGAAAACACTAATGGACAAAGTCCGAAACGAGACAATCCTCAAAGAATGTGGTGCAAAAGAGACAATAGTTGACACATGGGAAAGAAATCAGTTAAGATGGTTCGGACATCTTGAAAGAATGAAAGATGAACGCCTGACCAAACAAGTGTATAAAGGTAAAGTAAATGGCAGAATGCCCAGAGGTAGACCGCCAAAAGAATGGTTAGAATCTGTAAATGAGACATTAATCCGTAGAGACATAAGAAGCCATAGGAACACAAGAGCTTGCATGAAAAAATGCATGGACGTGAAGGAAGCTAGAGTAGTATGCCAGGACAGAAAAGTGTGGCGACAAATAGTTTGTAAACAGAGTGACAGTAGAATGAATGACGCCTGAAACAAAGATCTTGGATACTAATGGGCCCAAGTGGAGAACCATACATAACAATTCTGTGAGGCTCTTCACTTGGGGTGATCGCTAGAGAGATTGATCAGCAACCTGGGTCGGAGCAGTGTTGCGGAGTAAACGTGTCATTTAAATAAATAACACGAGAATTCCAGATCAATCTAAAATATATATATCTAACACTTATATACCTATCCACCTCATACCTATATTCCTACCTACCTTACACCTATATACCCATATACACACTACTATTCTCCAACCGAGCAAGTCACGCCTACCCCGAAAGGGAAATGGCTTAATGGTATAATAATAATAATAATAATACGATGGAAATTGCACAAATGCACATGTAACACTTACTTTTCGATAAAACGGAACTGTTTTCATACACTAATCGGTTTAAACTATGCAAGGCAATAATAAAATTCAAGGAGCAGACAAGTAATTCTTAACGTTACAATCTTTCAGATCGAAATTTCTCAACCACACACTGTGTATATCTACAACTTCAATTTTTCCAAATAAGTTTCGCCTTTTTATTTTAACACTTCCAATCTGTGGCACTATATGAAAACTAAATTGAGGTTTTTATTCTCTTTGGAGTCACAACGACTGACACAACAACCTCCGAAACTTGTTGATTTTCGATACTGATGTGCAAATTCCATTATTGGAGTAAATAATGATCAGCTCGGAAGTATTTTGCTCATCAAAACTACTTATTACAGCACTTATTTATTCAGTTGGACGATCATTACACTTAAACGCTACGTTTTTGCTGGTTTTTCGTGATGTTTTACGTGTATTTAGTATGTCATCCACGGCTGTCCATGGCCATATTGGTTAGTTCGCGTAGAGGCCGACAGTGTCGCATATAATGTTTAAATCCCCAATAGCAATTCATTGTTACTCATTGAATTAGTAAGTTGGCACTACTAAGCAGATTAGTAGAATACCCTTACTAATTCATTTAGTAACCTAAATCTTACCATTTCATTTAGTAGAAAGTGATAAAATTACTAATTTAACAGTCAGATGCAATGCTACTAATTCAATTAGTAAAATTTCTACTAATTCGGATTTAGAGAGTACTATCATTTTTGACATTTTTTGGAAGTTTTATTTACATATCTGATTTAGTTTCATATTGATTTGAAACGTAATCCTCGTCACTGTCCTCATTTATCACACTTACACATTTTTGCTTTCATGAATAAACTCCTCAAAATTTCTGCCGGTCTCATGATTCTCGACAAATATCGACTATAAGCTAAATAGTACACTCCCGTGGGAAATTGTCGATACGATCAGCGAAAGTACTATTAAAAATCACTGCTGACTTTGAAACGTGATTACTCGTTCCCAAAAGGAGGAAGAAATTTGTTTTAAACCCGTTTAAAAAGCTTATTAAATTATGCATCGAATAAGCCGTAATAAAGATATTTTTGATATTTTTAAGAGAATATACCACGTGAGTATACCATTAAGCCATTTCCCTTTCAGGGTAGGCGTGACACTACCCGATTCGGGTAGTGTTTCTAGGTGGATAGTTTCTTGTAGTAAATAACTACTACAAGTGTGGGCTCACCACACCCACGGTGGTTTAGAAGTTTAAAAAATGCAACAATTTCTTGAATTTTGTACGTTTAATTCAACTTGTGACAGAACCTAGGTCTTAATGTCTTATATTTAATTCAAGAGAATAAAACTTGAAAAATCTCCATGGTTTCTCGAGATACGTCTTAAAATGTCGAAGTCTCAAACTGCAATTTACAGTTGGCGATTATTGCTGTCGACCGCAAAAGCGGTGATCGCCGAGAATTTTTTTGATTTTGTTTCTTAACTTCAACTCGTGTGCAACTCTCATCTTCAATTTAAGCCAATAAAACTTCAAAAATATTCACGGGTTCTCAAGATACGACATAAATGTTCAAGAATATCTGCTTCGCGTCTAAGTCGGCGATCACCGCAGATGGCCAGACTTGCTACTAAAGCGACTGAAATTCGGCGCAGACACGATTGGGCATTTTTAGTCGTATCTCGAAAACCCGTGAAGATTTTTGAAGCTTAATCGGCCTAAATTGAAGATAAGACCTTAAACACTGTGTAGTCTCAATGTGAGATTTTTGCTACAACTTTCCTAGGTCATGCTACAAGTTGAATTCAAGGTACAAAATTCAAAGAGATTCTCGCTTTTTTCTAAACTTCTCACGTGGTATATTCTCTTCAAAATATCAAGAATATCTTGATTAGGGCTTATTCAACGCGTAATTTAATAAGCTTTTTAACGGGTTAAAAAAAAATTTCGATTCTTTTGAGAAAACGAGTAATCACGTTTCAAAGTCAGCAGTGATTATTAATAGTACTTTCGCTGTTCGTACCGACAATTTCCGAAGGTAGTGTACTATTTAGCTTATGGTCGATATTTGTCGAGAATCATCAGACCAGCAGAAATTTTGAGCAGTTTATTCACAAAAACGAAATGTGTAACTGTGATAGATGAGGACAGTGACGACGATTAAATTTTTAATTAATATGAAACTAAATGAGATAAATAAATTAAAAAAATGATAGAGTGCCACGAATGATAATTGTATCTTTTCTTTTACAATGTATATAGACATTATGTATATATAATGTATCTGATAATGTATAAATATGGTAAAAAAACTGGAAATTTTTTTTTCGATTGTATGCTTTTAAATATCTGACTCAACATTTGATTCCTTTTGGGGGCAATTTTTGCATGCTTACCCGGCTATACCCTTTGAAAATGAAACGTTACACAGAGAGACTTTTGATATCAATATTTGGTTCATTCTGCATCAATAATTAAAATAAAATGTAAGAATTTAGGGATAATCGGGGTACTGTTATAAAGATTCCTACTATAATAAGAGATGATGGTATTTCTGTATGTATTATTATAAACTTGAGCGAGAAAAAATTAATATTTACGTTTTGAAAAAGTCTTATTTACTGTTTGAAATTTGTGAGTGTGCAAAAGTGATAATGGTCAATAACAAGTTTTCTAAAAAATATCGTCAATAGTAAATATTTTAAGTAACATAATTTATAAGAAATGTACGAAATTTTAGTATTCTTAAATGAAGGGTAGAAATGCAGAAGGAGTCAAGCGCCAAATTTTCGAAATCGGGTTTATTAGCTCAAAAAATCAGATAAATTGTAATACACATGCCTTTCGAAGGATTTTTTTGGGGCATCATTTTTCAAAATTCCCACTAAAAAAATAACAGCTGGAGGGGTCAAGCGCCAACGTGTACTTGATCTCGATCGATCATCGCGCCTGCGCAGTACTGAGAAATCACAATCGTAGCAGACGAAAGGACGCGTGTGTTTGGCTTGTGTTTTTGTGTTTACTGTAAAAGTTTGTGGTTTTTTTAAATTAAAAACAATGCCACTTGGTGGAAATTTTGCCTTTTATGTCTCCTTGGGTGCAGCAACAATATATATAAATTATTCAGGGGCATTAAAATATGCATAACGATCCATATGCTGATGATGATGACCTCGTTTTATAATATTTTTTCTACGATTTTATAATAAAAATTTCAACAAAAATTTTCCTTGAATATCTTGAATTAATCACATTCTGAAAATATTGATATAGTACAATCTACGATAGGATAAAATAATAAATCGCTTACTTCTAATTTCAACGGACATAATGTTACAAGAAGAAACCCAATATAAGTAAAATAATAATAATCGCAGTAATTGTTGCCATTTCAAGTTGTCCGAGAAGCTTTTCTAACCTCAAAGTAAAAAATCCAATTTCATTTTTCTCGATACTGGTTAATTATTTTTAATTACTATTGGGTCCTTTCATTCAGTACTAAATAAGCTAAAACCCAATTTCTCATTTTTTGGAAATATGCAAAATTATTGCTGCTATCGTCATTTGAAGTTGAAATGTCAGTTTTACGCTATTTCGAAGTCATAATTGGATTTTCAAATTTCTCGAAACTGGGTGATTTGTTTTAAACAAACTTTTTGGAAATCAATTCGTCCATTCAATAGCTATAATTCAAATTTTTATTTTTTTCTTAAACTGCAAATTGACTCCACAATTAATGTCCAAAGATGTTAAAAGTCGATACGGACCCGAAATCTAACCTCGAAACGTGACCTGTTTCATTAATTTTCTCGAAACCGGATAGCTTTTTGTGAGCAAACTTTTCTTAGTTCGATAGAGCATGAAAGTATCTCGAAAGAACTTTCTTATTTTTTTCTTAAATGGATTTGCGAGCATTCTAAAAGACTATACTAAAAACGCCCGAACGTTTCCGATATGTTCCGTGTATAGCCGAGTACGCGACGACCAGGCCAGCAGACCGACTGCACCCGGCTCGTGACCTTCGATTTCCCGCCAAAAGTTTCAATTATACGTGTTTGTAGTATAAAAATATTTCTAGCTAGTGCAGTATGCATTGAAGCTCAAACAAATTTTCATTCGGAAATTATTAATTTAAACTCTCAATAATTTACACATATAAGATAGAAGCTTTTTACACCATTCAGTTGAAAATGTTCAATTAAGTGCAATTAAACTGCAAAACTTAATTTTTTACACTTTTATAAATTGAACATTTCAAAGATTTCTGGTTAAAAAATATAAATCGACGCTATCGTTTTAAATGCTCTAAATCAAAACTAATCCTCCATTTCAATTCGCATTAATGAAAATGTTAAAAAATGAAACATGCCCCTCTTCCAACTCAATAAAAACGTTCAAAACAAAATAAGTGCCTCTTCCTATTTAGAAAAACTTGAAAACACAAATTTCCACCCTTCCAGTTCTATAAGAATCATAAAAATAAAAAAATGTCCCCCTTTCAATTCAGAAAAAATTGAAAATAAATATTTCCTCCCCTCCTACTCAATAAAAATATATTTGTTAAATTATCCTCTTCCCATTCAGAAAAAAAATAAAAATCTTTCCTTAAACACAATAAAAATCTGGAAAAGAAGAAAAAGGCCTCTTCCAATTAAAAAAAATTGTATCCCTTCCAACTCAATAAAAACCTTAAAAATATAAAATGTACTGCCAATTTAACAAAAATTAAAAACTAAAATTTCCTCATTTCAAGCGTGATGAAAATGTTAAAAATACATTACTTCCCATTCTTCCACTGAATAAAAATTCAAAACCAAAAAAGTTACTCTTGAAAAAAAAAAAAAATTTCTTTATTTTAATTTTGGTCGTTTTAAATTGATAATTTTCAATAGTTATTTAACGTTACAATAAAAATTGTAACGTTAAAAGTTTCAATTTGTACCATTCAAGGCTACCTGTTTCAAACAATTCAGTTTCAAATTGTTTAGTTTTTAATATTTGATTTATAATTGCACATTTTGAAATTTTTGTAATGAAAAAATGTCTAACTGAATGGATTAAAAATTGAATATTTTCGACTGAAATAATATTTGAATAGGATTTTAAATTGAATAAAAGCGTGTAATTATGAATATATTAATTTTAAGTTATTTTGACATTGAAAATAATTTATCAAGTTTCAATCAGACATTTCAATTTCCTTAATTATTAAAGCTTTCGTATTAAAAAAGTTTAATTTTCAACGTTAAAATTTGTGAATTGTTTAATTTTCAACAGATTTAGAATCGTATTGTAAAATAATTATTGTACAATTTTTAACGCTCGAACTACAGTTCAATTTTAAAAATCATTGATTAATTTATATTTGTAGTTGATCGTTTCTCGGTTTTCCCGGTCTCAAAAAATTCCTGGTCATTTCCCGGGTTTTGGTCCAGCGGCCACCCCATAAGTGATAAGTTCACAAAGCTTCAGATGTAGATTATTGGGGAGATAAAATCCAGTTAATGGTAGTGTTATTTGAAGAAAAATGTTGTTATAGGATTATCTACCTCGGAACTTAGACACGGGAAAAGTGTTTTATTGAAAATATTAATATGTTCAATATGCTCGGAATTTTAAGTTGCTATGAAAATAATAAAAAAAAAATTGTATACAAAAAATGAGGAAGCTCATTTTTCTTTCAGGCTCAAGAGGGTTGCAGCCCAATATGTCAAAGGCATTTTTCGTTAAAAGTTGGATTTTTTTAGTAGTAATTATAATTTTTCTAAAAGCTTGTATCATTAATAAATTTAATTAATTAATTAATTAATTGTTGTATACTTATTATAGTGGTATAGAAAACATCCTTATTTGTTCTTATAAACTGGCTCGATCCCCTAAAAATTGTTCCTTTTTGTGTCAAAATGTCCCCTGAATATTGGCAGAATTAAACAAAATATATTTAGGTATCTCTTAATTCCATTATTTGTAAAAAATTTCTTATGTTATTTTAGTTTTCACTATTAATCGATTTTTTTACTTTAGAATACAAAAGGATGAAATGCATATGTACCGAAATAAAATAATCCATTAATAGTGGCAATTAAAAAAGCAATTTTGTGCAAAAATAGACTTGAGAGATCCCTAAATATATAAATATATATATATATATTTTTTAATAATGCCAATATTCAGGGGACATTTTAACACCAAAAGGAACAATTTTTAAGGCACCTATTTTGGGGGAAAAATGAAGCCTTTTTTGGACCACGCTTTATTTATTCCTATTTTTTTACCACTTTTAATAAACTCAGGTAATTACAATTTAACCTCTACACGATATACATAACGAAAGGGGTTTTAAAAGTATTATGTAATACTTTGAAGGGATGTAGGATCAGAATTGCTCTAAAAAATACGATACTTAATACTTGAGTGGCTCCTTATTCAGGAAAATTACA
>CAKNYM010032771.1:0-12157 GCA_932195095.1 Andricus curvator
CCAAAGGCCAATCGAATCAGTCAATTCTTTCGAAAGTTATCGTGCTCGCAGACAGACATACATACACACATACATACAGACAGACAGACACATTCGTAAAAACCTGTTTTTTGGGTTCAGGGGGTCTCAAAACGTGGACATTTGACAAAAACCGGGGGGGTCAAATTTTACACAAATCTAATACCTTCTCTAGATGAGAATGTAAAAATAAAAATTTTAATATAAAAAATATTTTATTTATTATTTATAAGTATATTATCAATTATAATAACTACTTTTCCCCCCAACGGGTAAAAACGATTGTTTCTGGTCTTGCCGAGGCCTGACTTTGAGATTACCCTTTACTCTTTCCTCGCAAGATAGAGTGTGTTTTGCTCTCTTTCAACCCTTTTCATTTATTCATCTGGCCCTTAACTCTTTTGAAACCCCCTCCTGAAGTTGTCTCAAATTTTTTTCGTCTGTGGTGGCTAGACCCGCACATAGTGCGAGCTTTAGTGTATTTGAGCCGGCTAGGAATCAAATCAGGTCAGGCCTCGGCAAGACCAGAAATAATCGTTTTTTACCCTTTGGGGGAAAAACGTAGTTATTTCATGTCTGTGCCTTCGGCCTGACCTTTGAGAAATGTTTGTACTCTGCCGGCACAGTGAAAAAAGTGCACTGTGACTTTTAAAATAAAATGAATGTAGGAAAACTGCTTAGATGAAACAATGAGATAGAAAATCTCATGTCATGAAATTTATGAATTTCTGAAAAGTATTCAGAAAGAAAACAAACGGATAACGTATAGAACGTTCAACAATAGGCACACCAAATATAAATTGAGTGTTCTCTTTGATAAATAGTATAAATATAAAAATTCTTACAAGTTTTTAAAGAGGATCGAAAGAAGCCTGAACTATATTCTTGTCTCGTGATGAAGAAACTGGTCAATCCACTTCTCTGAAATGATGCTTGAAAAAAGTATTCTGGCCTTTTCAGTTTCCTTTTTTCAAAATGTCGTCTATTGGTAAACCATCCCGAAAACGTGATGAAGAGACTGTTGAGCGGATACTCCCAGAAGAGGTATTTATACCAGCTTCTCTTAGAGCTGTTTGCACCCAACCCGCAATTACTGATCTTGAAGCAGAACCTACTTTTCCTCTAGTGGTGATAAACAAATTATTCAGTCCTGCTCTTGCAATTCTTCTAGATTCCGAAAATTGGATCAAACGTCTCAAACACCATCCTTAACAGTGTGAGATAATGCACCCTTCGGCCCAAAGATAAGGGAAGCAGCAATGCCACATGTCTGGATACTTGAAATAAATTTTCGGGATTTACAACTGTCTGCCTCATCCACCCAATCAATACGTTGACATCACATATCATAGATTTTGTCTGCGGAGGATGAGATGAACCTATGGCTTTCAACATATGTTTTACTATCGGATGAGAACTTATTTCATCCCCTCTTGTTGGATTTGCAAATGTCGCTTTAACCGATTTATGCATCAAAATCGTGCTATAGGCAAATTTCTTTTCCCTATGTAAGAATCCTAAATATTGTGCAACCTTTTGCGGGGATGGATTATTTATTGAAACTCTATTTTTTGTAGCCGAAGAAGACCAGGATTTCCAGGGTGCAGAGTAAGTTATTTTTGTTGATTCGCGCCATGATGACTCCAGTAAAGCTATATCTTCTTCAGTCCATCCTTTTGTCTGGGCAATCCACCCCGTACCTTCCAAGCCTCCAAATGTAGGTCCGACACCTTTGGTGGAGGAGAGTTGGTTTCCATGTCTATAAGATTCTGTGTAAAGTTGTGAATTTCTCAAGGAGGTCCCAGTGATCGATTCTTCAGATCTGCTCTCCAGAAGACTTTCTCCCATCTAGGAACAATTATAATGAAAATCCCCTGGGCTAGGTTCAGATGTTGTAGAACCCTCGGAATTAGAGAGGGAGGTGGAAATATCCACGCTAGGTTGTAATTACACACTTGACTGAAGGCGTTCACAAATGTTGATTTCTGATCCCTGATTCGAGATGCATAATTTGGAACGACTGCTGATTGTGCGGTTGCCATCAAGTCTATTTGTAGAACTCCATATTTTTTGAAAAGCCGGTCTATTACTCTCGTCGACAAATGCCAATCCGTTAGAGAATCCAGTCTGGATAATCGGTCTGCTACCACATTGTAAACTCCTGGTATAAAGTGAGCCTCCAGTTGAAAATCTAGTTTTAAAGTCAAGGTTAACAGTTTCTCTTTTAACTGTAACAGAGGTTGTGACTTCGTGCCTCCCTGCCTCCGAATATAATCTATCACTGTCTTGTTGCCTGATTGAAGAGATAAGGCTTTTCCCTGCAGAATACGAGCATTTTTGACAATTGCTATGTACACTGCCCACATTTCCTTTTTGTTCATATGCCAGTTTTTCTGATCCAAACTCCATTGGCCCTTCATCAGCTTGATCCTCTCAACTGGGCTCCCGAACCTATGTTCGATGCATCTGTTGTTAGATACATAGTAGGCATTTTTGGAAATATTTTCAATCTTTTGGTCAAATTGGTCAGCCACCATTGCAAGTCTGGTTTTATCTGATCCGGAATCGTGAAGAGTTGATTCGGAAAAATTTCCAGAAGCGAATGAGCAGCTCGTTGCATTCTCCTGCAAAACAATTTCCCTAGAGGAATTACGAAGGAAGCAAACTCCAGCCTTCCGAGAAGTGTGCCAGCCAGAAGTGTGGAGATGCCAGCTCCATCTTTGCCGAAACATAACTTTCTCCACACACAGCCTTATGATTTTCGTCTTCTATTCTGAAAGGAATCTTTGATCCGTCCAGGGATTTCATACGATACCCAGATACTCTAGTTGTCCTGAAGGTTCCAAAACTGACTTTTGAAAATTTACTTTCCAGCCTAGAAGCGTGAGGAACCTTACTGTCTCCTTGAGCTCATGGCCAGATAACATCTGTGTGATTCCTTTATTGGCATATGCAAATAAGCCGGTGACAGGTCTATCTTTGTTAAATAATTGTTCATCTGAAGAAAACTTGGGATTCGCGCGTGACTTATCAGCCGAAATTTTCGTGGATGAAGATATTGGTTTAGACGCTTGAGGTTAAAAATAGGTCTCCATGAACCGTTTGATTTGGGTGTTAAAAACATGGTAGATAGGAACCCGGACTGAGCATCCAGTTTCTTCAAAACTCCCGTATTGAGAAACGCCGTTAGTTCTTTGTCCATGTCGTAAGAGGGGTTTGTCTCCATTCGCATGCAGAAATTTATGGACAATTGTATCGTGGGAGGTTTTTTCATGAACGGTATGGAGTAGCCTTTTATCACACTTATGATGGAATCTGGAGCCCCGAGTTTGATCCACCTTTCGACATAATGTTGTAATTGACCCCCTTGGAACTGCATTTGACCGTGTGAGTCAGAAGCGAGCAGTTCTGGATGTTTTACTATCTGATGGCTTAGATCCACTTCGAGACTTCTCTGATCTCTTTTTCTCATTCCAATTGGATCTTCTTGCTCCTGAGCTGGAGGAACCTCATCGAGATCCCCTCTGGTTCAAAGTATTCCAAGATCGAAACTTTTTCTTTCCTTTTGGCTTAGCTTCTCTTTTGAAATCATGCGGGATCTTTAACCCTGATGGTTTCAAGGTTGGAAAGAATGTATAAAAACCACCATTATCTTTGAGCAAATCATTCAATCTTTTTTCTTCGAAAAGATGTGTCGGGGAGGGCGGAACATTCGTAAGAAGGGAGGCCATGTGAATACTCTTTGCTTCATACATCTTTCTTCTCATATCAATGACGTCTACCGCAGGTATATTGAAGATGTTCGTCTGAGGTATTTCTAAAAGGTGGGTGCTTTTTAGCTAAGGTAGAAAGAGCCTTCTGAAATTCTTTTCTTTGGCCCAGTAAACCATGTGAAATGGTACCCAGCGAAAGATCAAACTTGATTAGAAGGTCTGAGGAAGGTGTAGAACCTGCTAATCCGGTTAGTTGTGTGTTAACTAATAAGGCTGAAAATACAGGAACAACCTGCAATTTCTTTTGTGCTTCCACATAACGGATCTTATTCCACGATTCATTACCAAAACGTTGACAATTAATACCCTGATTTGCTAACTCTTCCGCTGCTTTTGGAACTGTTGGCTCCAACTCCTTAGTTGAAGGTTTCTTGGAGCTGGAAGTTTGACAAGAAGATGACCCATTTGTTGGATCGTGATTATTAAAATCATTATCAGATGAACAGCTCTCTTCATCAGGAAGTTCTGAAGAACAAGAATTGTCCTGCTCAACTTCCATATTAGGAGATACTGTTTCTAACAATCTAGTCAGTAGGTTCTCTATTTGGTCTGATTTCTCTTCTAAAGCAACTAACCTCAAATGTTTAGAAAGTGGTCGTTCATCAGACAGAGAATCTGTAAGAGAAAGACGCTTCCTACCACGATTTCCAATGATTGGAGAATTTTTTTCAGGAACATAATCAGTTGCCAATTGACGAGAAGCCTCTTTTCTTGAAATAAGTAAAGGTTTGATATTCGCAACAGAATTTGAAAATAACTTGCCTCGAACAGTTAAGCCTCCCAGCTTTCTCGAAATAAGTAAAGGTTTGATATTCGCAACAGAATTTGAAAATAGCTTGCCTCGAGCAGTTAAGCCTCCCAGCTTTCTCGATAAAGAAGGAGATTCTAATATCAGGGCCCTGAGAAAAGGAAAATCCAGCATGGCTAGTTTCATGTTAGAAAAAGACTCCTCACTCACAGATCTTGCCTGAGGTTGAAAAGACCTTACAATTCCTACCGTTGGTGGAGCGAAACTGATTGCTTTGAGCAAGTAAGAATCAGGAACATCCCCCACCAAATCTTGCTTTGAAAAATCATGAACCTTCCAAGTTTTCCAATCCCCAGGTAAATTTTTGATTGCCAAATTTTTAAGCTTCTGCAAGAAGATGATGTCTGTTTCCTTTGCTGGCGGGCGTAGATATAATTGTGCCAGAAATACGGTGGGTGGATCCATCTATATGAAATGAATGTCAAAATTATGCGAGTGTATGACGTTGGTATATTTTATGTCGACAAATTTTAATTAAAAATAAAAATTATGATAATTCTTTTTATAATGACTGCACTGAGCGATCCATAAATAATAGAAACTTTCTTTATTAGTAATGATATATTTCAAAGCTGTCAAAGGACGAGCGTTTTTAAATACCAGTACCGGGCGAACAGGAGAACACACCATTTATCTGTCCAGTCAGAAAACTTGTCATAGGCTGCCAAAGGGCGAACGCTATGAAAAAGCTGCGTAGAGCGAGCTTTCGGAAGTGCTACTCCCATACCTTGGGACAAGATAGATATAGATAGATAAACGTTTATTCTTTAGCCTGCTGGCCTTAAAAAATTGACTTGCTTACACATCCATTTTTTACAGAATTTTCTTAAAACTAACCCTTAAAACTAAATCCTTCCACACCTTATCTCTAACGCCGCTCGCTCTTATCGCATTGCCTTCCTCGATTCGCCTCGCCTCGCTCGCATGTCCCTACTTTCTTGCTTTGTCTCGCATTACCAAACTTTGCCTCCGCGGCTATTACCTAATACTTATCTACTATTTACAATATTTACATTTACTTATATTTACTTCCTCCTCTATTTACAATCTTTCCTTCTCCATTCCTCTTCTTCCTTCCTTCTCTTCTTCTCCATCTTACCCAAAACTCCCTTCACCCATGCTACTGCCCTTTTGTCCCCCCTTTCATGCATCAATACCTCCATGCTTATCTCACTCCTTTCCACCTCTACGCACTCCTCCAACCAGTGCTCCACTCTTGCCTCCCCCTTCCCACATAGTTCACACATCCTCTTTTCCCTAGCGAGCCAGAACCTATTGAAACCCTCCATGTACCCACATCTCATCCTCGCTATCAGCTCCTGACTTCCTTTCTCTCCTTTCTCACACAAATATTGCGCTCTCGCCCTTGGCATAATCCACACATAGTTCCCATTAAACCTTGTCTCTCTTATTCTCTCTTCCCCTGCTGTCTTCTCTCTCTCCATGCTGTTTTTCTTAACCAACTCATATACCTTTTGTACCTTTTGTACCTAAAAAAAAAAGTATCGAACAAAAAGAAAAAGAGAGATGCTTACCATTAGGTGAAAACCTTTTTGCAAAATTTCAGGTTAATATTAATTAACCTTCGAACGGTACCCACCGTTTTGACACACGTCCATACGCTAAGGAAGACAAAAAGCGCACTGAAGCTCGCACTACGTGCAAGACTAGCCACCATAGACGAAAAAAATTGGAGACAACTTCAGGAGGGGGTTTCAAAAGAGTTAAGGGCCAGAAGAATGAATAAAAAGGGTTGAAAGAGAGCAAAACATACGTCTATCTCGCGAGGGAAGAGGAAAGGGTAATCTCAAAGGTCAGGCCGAAGGCACAGACATGAAATTTGTAGATTATTATTGTTATTAAATCTTTTTTAAGTAAAAAAAACACTAAAATACGAAATAAACTATAATATTTCATTATTACGATTACCATTTTCTATTCATTTTTTTTATTGGAATAATTTTTTTAAATTTTTGATGTAGAAACTTCTATAATTTTTCCAATTATTGAATTTAATAAATTTGTACAAAAAATTTAAAAAAAAATTATTATATTTATTTTAATTTCTGGTTTATATTACGAATAAAAACAAGGATCATTAAAATGATTGTAAAATAATAATTTCTATTTAATTTTTTTTGAATAATAGTTAAAACTTTATAACATTTAAATTGAATTTAAAAATTATTTTAATAAAAAATTTATTTTTGAATAAAACTAAAACTTTAGTATTTAATTTCGACTTAAATTTATAATTATTTAATTAATTTATTCAAAAAATTATTAGATATTAATTGAAACCAAACGAGAGGTAAATTATTTTTAATATTATTTGAATTAAAAAATTCCAGTTAAATTTTTTAAGGCTTCCGTTTCCAGTACTGATCGTGAGAGAACGCTTTTGTTTCAAGTGTTAGTTTTTTGGCTTTGGTGAAGGGAATAAGCGTGTGTGGTTACAGAAAGGGCCGTGAGTGCGCAGATCAGTTGAAAAGGAAGAAAGGTGAGTGAAGGCAAAGGTGTAAAGCATGAAAGTAAGTTGTGTGAAGTGAAAATTGAAGCGTGCGAAGTTTTTTGGGTTAGGAGCAGTCAAAATAGTTTCTGGGCAAGGGGGGCAAGAGGTAGATGTGTAAAGAGCGGGAAACGTCACGGATCACCGGGTAAGGTAGGATGCCGACTGTACGAAGTCCACAAACGGGCGCCAGAGGGCGACAGTCACTGGACGATCGCTTAGAACAAGCAGCCGAAATAAGAGGTGACGATGATGAGAGCGCTGTTAGTGGAGAGAAGGGGGAAGATGACAGTAGTGGTGAGGAGACGTTAGAAACGCTGACCAGGGAGGGGACGGCAGAGAGAAGGAATTCAGGCACGGACCAAAAACGCATGAGGCCCTATAACCTACAGCACCTTAACAAGCTAGGCAGCGCGGGCTCGAATAGGAGTTTAGACGAAGTGCGAAATAAGGTGAGCGCGACGAGTAGTGAAGGGAAAGAAAAAAGACAAAGAGAGGAAGGGCACGATGAATTAGAAAGAGAAAAAGGAAAGCAAGAAAGTGAGGACTAAAGTGACTAAACGGAAAACACCGGAAAGAGATAGGGGGGAGGGGGTGGAGGAATGTTTGAAAAACTAGAGGCCCTCATAAAAGGGATTAGAGAGAAAACAAGGAAGAGACTGGATGATATCAATAGGAATATGAATGATCAGGGAAATGATGTAAGCGGGGAAGTGAAAAAAGTAAGAGAAAAATGGGAAGAGTGGGATAAACTCTGGAAAGACTAGACGGACAAGGTATGGGGTAAACTAGAGAGCATAGAAAAAAGACAGAGAGGGGATGACGCAAAGAGAAATAATGAGATAAAACAGTTGGAAGAACGGGTAAACTACTTAGAAATCAGGAATGAACATATGGGAAAGAAATAGAGAGTGCAGAAATAGGAAAAGGGAGTAATAAGAGCGTGCAAAACGAGAATGAAAAATTGAGGAAGAGACTAAGTGAGATTGAAAGGAGATTGGAAGAGGAAGAAAGGGCGAAGAGAAAAAATAACATAGTAGTTAAGGGATTGACAGTGGAGAGTGGAACAGGGGTAGTGGAAATCAAAAATCTTATCAGAGATATTGGAGTTCAGGTAAGGGTAGAAGGAGTTAAGAGAATAGGAGGGACGAAGAAAGGAAAATAAGGAATGTTTATAGTAAAAGTAGGGGGTGAGGAGGAGAAAAAGAAAATTATGCAGAACAAAAAATTGTTGAAAGGAAGAAGGGAAAGAATTGAAGAGGATTTGACATGGAGGCGGAGGAAAAGGAGATGGCAAATAGAGGTTATAGTGAAACAGAGGGGTTTCCGAACGGCAAGGCAGAAGAAAAGTGAGGAAGATAGGTGAGGGAAGGGAAGAGAAATACGTGAGAATAGCTTTCTGGAATGTGTCCGGCTTGAAGAACAAGAATGAAGGATTTTGGCGGGAGTTAGAAAAGTGGAATGTGATTATGATGAGTGAAACCTGGGCTGATGAGAAGGACTGGAAGAGGATGAAAAGGATGTTACCTAAGGGTTATATGTGGACAATGCAAGAAGCAAGAAAGGAACACGTTAAAGGTAGAGGTATAGGCGGCATGGTCTCAGTGGTGAAAAAAGAATTGGCAGTAAAAGGGAGAACAGAGGAGGACAGGGTGAAAAAGGATGGAACAATGGCAAGAAGGATTATAATTGGAAAAGTCGAAATAGCGGTGGTTTGTGTATATAGAAGAAGTGAAGAGGAAGGATGGAGAGTAATAAGGAGGTGGTGGAGGAAAAGAAGGAAGAGTTGGTTTCGATAGGAGGTGACTTGAATGTCTGGACTGGCGAGCAAGGGCAAGGGATTTGGGATGAAGAAAAGGAGGCTTATATAAGGAGTTCCAAACATAGGGAGACAGACCGGGAGGGGAGGAGGTTACTAGACGTAATATGGGAAACAGGATGGTTTATTTGTAATGGCAATATGAAAGAAAATGAGAAAGGAGAGATCACATTTATAGGTGAGGGAGGAACAGTAATAGACTACATCCTGGCGGAAGAAAGAATGAGGAATATGATGGCAGTATGAATGTGGGGAGTGAGATAGGGTCCGAGCACTTCCCAGTGATAGCTACACTGCAAGGTGGCTTTCGTAAGCGCGGCAGAGGGAGAGAGGAAAGAAGGAAAAGGAACACGAAAATGGGAGTCTGGGGGTAGATAAATTAAAAGAGTTTAAACGAAAAATGGAAAAGGAGAATGGTAGGTATGGCGAAGAGAAAGGAGTAGACTCGTTAATTGAAAGTTTGAAAGGGTCGATTGAGAAGGTAAGGGATGACATAGGTACAAAAGAAGGGAGAGAAGAGGGAAAGAGAGGCTGGTGGGACGAGGAATGCAGGGAGAGTAGAGAGAGAATGAAAGAGTGTGTGAAAAAATGAAGAAAAGGAGAAATGGAGAAGGCGGACTACAACAGGAGAAACATAATACATGAGAGGATGCTGGAAAGGAAAAAGCAGAGGGGAAAGGAGAAATACAAGGAAGAAGTGGAAAAAGCGATCAAAGAAGGTGGGTCTAGGATGTGGTAAATAGGGGAAGAGGAGGAAGGAAGGGCGTGAATGAAGAAATATAAATGGCTGAGTGGACGGATTATTCCAAGGGTCTGTTAGGGGGAGAACAAAATAAGATCAAAGGGGAAAATAAAAGGATAATCCAGGAAGAAATGGAGGAAGGGACCGAAATAACAAGAGATGAAGTGCATGAGGCGATAGATAGACTAAAAAGAAACAAGGCTACAGGAGAGGATGGTATGGCGAACGAAGCGATGAAGTATGGAGGAGAAGGGGTCCGGGAAGGGATATGGAACGTCTGCAACAAGGTCTGGAAAGGAGAAGGGTGGTCGGAGGAGTGGATGACAGGGCTGGTGGTACTGCTTGTCAAGAAAGGGAAGGGCAAGAAGGTAGAGGAGTACAGAGGGATCACTCTCATGCCAGTGGGTTATAAAATATACGCAGAAATTCTGAGAAAAAGGTTAGAGAGTTAGGTTAGAAGAGAAACAAAGTATCCCACACAATCAGACGGGATTTAGAAAAGGCATGGGGACAATAGATAACATTTACGTACTCAACTACTTGGTTAACAGAAATTTAGGGAGAAAAAGAGGAAAATTAGTCACCTTGTTCGTAGACTTTAAAGCAGAGTTTGACTCAGTGAATAGAAAAGTGTTATGGCAGGCAATGAAAGTGAGGGGAATGGAGGAAGGGTTGGTAGAGGGGATAAAGGAAATTTTCACTGGAAACAGGATTAGGGTGGAGATAGGGGGGGAAGGGGGGAAAAGGGGAGATTTTCTGGATAGGAAGAGGCCTAAGGCAAGGGTGCTTGTTTAGTCCGCTACTCTAATATGCTGCTGGCAGACTTAGAGGAGAAGCTAAAGGAGAAAGGGAAAGCGGGGACGATTTTGGGTAATAGCAAACTATACACTCTAGCATACGCGGACGACGTAGTTCTGTTTGCAGACGATTAGAAGGGGATGAACCTAATTATGGGAATTTTCGAAGAGTATGTGGGATCAAAAGAACTGACGGTGAACGTAGGGAAGACCAAGGTGATGTGCTTCAGAAATAACATAGAAAGACCAAAATAGGTTACGTTTGGAAGATGAACGGACAAACAGTGGAAAGTGTGGAGGAGTTCTGTTATTTAGGTTTTTGGTTTGAGGCCATAGGGGGAAACGAGGTGCAGGTGAGGAAAAGAATCGAATGTACGAGTAAAGTAATTGGCCAAGTATGGAGTATAGGAAAGAGAAGGTTCAATGAAGATTGGAGAATGAGGGTTTGGTTGTTTGACGCGTTGATTTGGGCGATGTTGTGTTATGGAGTGGAGGTCTGGGGATGGATGTAACATATGAAAGTGGTAAGCATGCATGAGAGATTTCTGAGATGGGTAATGGGAGTTAGTTGGAGTTGCCCAGGATACATGTTAAGGGAAGAACTAGAAAGGGAAAAAATGGTAACTAGACAAATTAAGAGAGCCTGGAGGTTTGAAGAGAAACTGAAAATGGGAGAGGGGAGCAGAATAGCACAATATGCTTGGGCAAAATTCGGAAGAAGGATACGAGATTCAATTGTGGAAATTCGAAATGGGAGGAAGAAAGGAAAAAATGAGGTTTTGTGATATACGAGAAGGGGTACTGGAGTGGCAGGACATACAGTTAGAGTTATTAGTAAGACAAGGAGAAGATAGATGGAGAAAGATTATGGACTCGAGGTACAATAGATGTTATATGATGGTCAAAGGGTTGACCGAACCAGAATATTTGCAAAAAATAAAAAAGGAAGATAAATGGAGTAGGGTGGTACGGTTTAGAATGGGAGAAGGAGTGAGAGCTTGTAGATATTGGATGAAAGGAGAGGAAAATCTATGTAGAGTATGTGGACACGAAGTGGAGTCATGGGCACATGTACTAGAGAGGTGTACAGGAGAGGAAGATGGACAGTTGAGTCTGGATGAATGTGTAAGATGGATTTTGGATGGTAATGGACAGGGAGTGATGTAAATGGAGAAACTGGAAGAACTAATGAAAAGCAAAGTAACAGGGCAGAGCCAAACGGTATCCTAATAAGGAAAGTTACTAGCAAACATTTTAAATGTTAAAATTATTATTAATATCATAACATCCCCGATTCGATTAGTTAATAATGTTAATATTCCTGAATTATATGAATATATATTCTGACAATAAATAATGAAACAATAAGAAATTAATCCCAATCCATCTCATCCCACAATATTTCTGATAATATTGGGACTAATGATTATAAAAATTATAGAAATAACAAATAATATTAAAATTATAATAAATTTTTTTTTTTAATCTATTATTATATATTCTTTTCTATAAAGTATAACTATAGTGGAAACAAATATAACTACTCTTATAAATATTAATATTATTCAATGAATAAAAATAATAAATTCAATGTTACAAGAAATAATTGAAAAAATTAATCATTCAATAAAAAATATTTCTTTAATTAGAATAAAAATAATATTTAAAATCATAAAATTTAATCTTAAAAT
>CAKNYM010032772.1:0-49021 GCA_932195095.1 Andricus curvator
CAGACGATCTCTCTACTTAAGACTGCCACGAAATTTTTCCACACGGGAGACTTAGTGATTTGAAGTTACTTCAAGTTACCTCATTTGACTTCATGCGAATTCAAATGACTTCAGATATTTCAGGAGATTTCAAGAGAATTCCAGTGATTGCAAATAAGTTCAAGTGACTTCATGTAAATTCAAATGACTTCAGATATTCCAGAAGATTTCAAGAGAATTCAAATTACTTCAGGAGAATTTAAGTGAGTTCGAATTATTTCAAGTGACTTATTTCAAGAGACCTAAGTGACTTCTGGAGACTTCAAAAGATTTCAGAAAATTTTTCAAGAATTTACTGACTTCAGGAGACGATTTCAAACCAAATATAAAAATTTCATTCATTTAACTTATTCTCGAACTTATTTTAAAATTTCAACTTTTCAACGAAATTTAGTTTCATTCAAAAATCATACTTGCTCACTTTTTTATTTCAGTGAACAAATAAAGGTTTGAATATTTTTACCCTAAAATGAAGTATTTAAATGTATTCGAATATTTGAAAATTTCAAAGAATTCAAACCAAATCAATTAATTATACTAAAAGATTTTTTTTCCAACAATTCGACGGTCATTATAGGATTTTGACAAAGTATTTAACAATTGAAGACATTAGCATGACAACTGATGAAATTTTACATCAGAATGAACAACAAAAGTTTTATACTATAGGTTTTAAAATATAAAATTTTGATAAAATTATAGAAGCATGTGCTCCCCGAAAACTCTACATCGAAGATGTGAATACATTAAGATAAAAAATTTTATAAGTGGAAAGGATGAAAAACAAAATGGCCCTTAACCAGTTTTTCATCTCATAAATTTTAAAATTGCTTATTTTTTTACAAAATCACGAAAATACAATAATGAATTTTTTGGGACTGCTAAATATGTAAAATATATATGTATTTTTTGATATGCTAAAATTATGAAAAATGTTCGCACTGGAATTTAAGAATTTATGAAAATATGAGAATAATAGCTGGATATAAGGATCAAAAATAAAATTATTTCTTTATTACATGGTGGAAAATTCAATAAAAGATAATGAAACATTTGACTATTATTTGCATTATGTCAGGGAGGTGCATTTTTTTTTAATTTCTAGGGAGAAATAGCGTAAAAACCAAATGGTCTTTATTTATTTGTCATTCTTTTAATTTTAAAATTTATTTTTTCGAGTGAAAGGGAAATGATTTTGACATATTCCTAATATGTAACGATAAATAGTATCCTAAATTACGTAAAATCGTTAAAAGCAGAATGTTGAAAAATTGGTCCTTATCCAGTTGTCATTCTAATGTCTTCAATTGGAGAAATTATTATCAAAATTAAAAAATGTTGTACTCAAAACTACAATTTTTTTATTTATAATATCAGGGAAAGCCAAACAGCGCTATAAGTCCATTGCCATTAGATTATTACATGCACATGTACCGCCATCTATTTTTTAACACAATGTGCTAGTTAGCCCTAGGATCTTTCGAGAAATCAATAAATACAGTGGTTATTAAACTTGATACAAAAATGGAAATTTTTCTTTACTCCAGTGTTTCAATGTATGTATATTATTTATAAAAGTTTGATTGTCTTTGAGTTTAAAAGTATCTAGATTTTGAATTCAACTTGAACATTTAAAATTTCCAATTGAGGCTAGTTTGTAAAAAAATATTATGCGTAAATATCTTCTCATCGCAGAAAAAATTCTGCTAAACTTACAGTTAAAATAGGGAGAGCAAGGCTTTTCTGTAAAGATTACCAATTTGACAGAACTTCCAGTAATTTGATAAATTTGCTGATATTTTCTGTAACATTTACTGAACTTTTCTATCAAATTGTCATCTTCAAATTGTAAACTCTAATAAAAAAGTCTTAACATTTTGAAGAAAGTATCTGTAAATTTGTAAAATTACTGATAATTCTGTAAAAAGCACTCGCATTACCAACTTTTCTTGTGATATTTATACAGAAGAAAAATATAGTTTCTATAGGCCCTGATTTCAGTGTAGGATTTCCGTGCGCGAAAAATAAAATTCTCATAAAGATCATAGTATAAGAATTTTCAATTAAAATATTTAGTTACAGATTCATCACTCCAATTGGAAATTCATCTCTTCGGTTAAGAATTCAACTATTTTGTTGAATATTTGTTTTTTTTTTTGGGTTAAAAATTAATTTTTAAACGGAAAATTCAACTTTTCCATTTTTTATTGAAAATGTATCCTTTTTAGTTGAAAATTCAACTATTTTATGGAAAATTCATTTATTTTGTGAAAATTCGTCTTTTTGGTTGATAATTGAACTACTTGATTAAAAGTTGAACTCTTTTGTTAAAAATTCATTTTTTTTTTTGGCTGAAAATTGTAGTGGAAAATTCATCTCTTTTGTTGAAAATATAACTATTTTGTTGAAAATTTATCTATTTTTTGTTTAAAATTATTTTCTTTTCAACGGAAAATTTAATGTTTTTATTTGAAGAATTATCACTTTATATGTTTTGTATATATTTATAATTTTAGTTGAAAATTCATCTCTTTGACGGTAAATTCAACTATAAGTCGAAAATTTATTTATTTTGTTTAAAGTTTAACGTTATCGAAAATACATTCTGATGGTCCTAGTAAGTTGTTAATCTTTTAGAAGTGGAAGTCGGAACTAGGTAAATCCAACACTTTTAGAAAGAAAAAAATAATTTTTTAGAGCCACAGAAATTCATAGCACAATATAAGAAAATTGAAATTCTTCTCCCACTCTGAAATTCAAAAATTTTTAAAACATTCCTTGTTTTAGAAATATTATGTCACTCGTGACTAACCTACGACTTTCAATAAAAAGTCTAACAACTGCCACTCGACAGATATGAAATGGAGTTGATAACCAGAATGATATGCAACGGTTTGATATCCCGAGGTTTACTGTGATTTGTCCATTTTTTCGCACGACAATATCGCTATAAGCAATTAAATCACCAATCCACCAAGCAACACTTTTATCAATAGATGACAATGCTATTTCGATATATATTATAATGATCCTGTTTAGTAGAATAATAGCTTACATATCACGTAAAATAATACTCATTGAAACTGAGTTATAACTGGTTACTGGTACTTACATCTCGAAACCCTCCAAGGGAATATCTGCAGTCTGCACGGTGAAACTAAAAAATAAGAGCGTGTAAGTACAGTAGGTGCCCCCAACCAACTGATAGGTAGTCATTACGTGTGATTATTGCCAAGGGGAACCGCATGCCTATAACTATACTAGCATAGTTCTATTCAGAAACAGAACATAACAAGTCCATGGATGTCACTTGATTCAAACAATAATTATGGAGATTCTTAGCACTCTTGGGTTAAATGAGTTTTGAACTGCCTTCACAAAAACATAGAAGAAAACTTTACTTTTATGGGCTTCTTTCAGAGTTTTTTTATAAGGAAGAATTTGACGAATGGTAGAAACCACGATCTTCTTGGTGCGGGTACCAGAAACATACTAATCGCCCTTTTCGTGCTCCATTCCTGAGGTGGGTAAGTTGGAATTTGGCGAGCTTCCGAAGAGCTGTCCGTCATTCGTCTGGCCACATGATAATTACATCGCGAAATAAAGCCGATAATCGGCCTGCGATTGCCAACTTAACCATCACCTGCTGCGCAATGTTCAAGTGAGACACTTGACTTCAACAGGTATAATGGTAAGTAGAAAATTCAAGAAATTTAGAACAATTGACAGATGGGGAAAATCAAAGGCAAAGTTTTCGGATGCAGAAAGAAAGTTTTCGACCTTATTGTTAGATAAAATAACCCCATGAAGCAAGAAAGCAGAAAAGTTGCATAAAAATATCGATTTTGAGGTTTTGACGGTTTCAGTATGCTGAAATCTTATATTTTTACAGTTTGCTTCTAGAAACCTCAATTTTTAGGTACTTTTAGGCACCCTTTCTTCGGATCCGGTCACATCCCATGTGGAAAAATCTTCTGGCGCTGGCCTGGCCCAGACCGTCTGGTTTCCAGTCTTGACGCTGACCAGATGGTCTGGCCTGGTCCTAGCCTAAAGTGTAGCGTTTTTTGCTCTCCCCAGGCCAGACCGTATAGACACCAGACAGCCACTAGTTGTTGGCTGATCAGCCATTAGTTATTAGCTGATTAGTCACTAGTTGACCACTCCTTATGTTTTTAATGACTTGAGAAAAAAAATAATTTTTCACTGTAAGTCCAATTAGCAGTTAGCTTATCAGCAGCAAACCTGAACCAGACTAGACTGTTAAGGTGATAAGAAAAAAAAATCTTGTTTTGACAATGTGATTTTTTTGATTTTTATCATTTTAGATACCCTGTAACTTCTTCGGATTAAAGAAAATTTGCTGATCGAACTAGGAACTTTTTTTGCTCTTCGACAGCTTATGAGCGCCAGTCATGGGCCAGACCAGATCTTCCAGACCGAACTTAGAATTTGTTGCTCTTGAATAGCTGATCAGCGCCAAATCTGGATCAGACCAGACTGTCAACAAAAATTCTTGTTTTGATGGTGTGAATTTCTTAATTTTTAACATTTTAGACACCTTGTAACATCTTCAAAATATGCCAATAAAAAATTTTCTGATCGAACTTAGAACTTGTTTTGTTCACTAGTGGAAAAATCTTTTGGCGCTGGCCACCCCCAGACTAGACCGCCTAGAATCAAATCTTCAACGATTTATAACTTTTTTAATATTAATGAGAAAAATGTTGTTTTTTTTTGCTGCATTTATGATAGGATTCTTCATGCTTCTTCTATTGAACATAAGCATCATTAATGACCTGGAAAAATGTTTGATAACCTGATAATTACGAGAAATTTGTTTTTGTTTTCAGAGGCCACCATGAAATATTTTGAATTTATATTTACAATTTGACTGCTTATATTGTACAATAATTTTTCATTGATAGCCTTAATGATTCAACAATTTTAAATTGAAATCCACCCGAATCGATAATAGTTTCAAATTCAAATATAAAAAATGCCTGGACAATTTCACTATTAAATATTTCCAAATTGCCAAATTGAACATTGTTTTTGAACCAAAATGTTTGGTTTCAATTTTGAATGTAAAAACTTGTCTGCTTTCTTGAATTTTTCGAAATCGTAGAATATTAAAGCGAAAGGCTTTATGGTTGAAAAACTTCCAGTTTAAAGAAATTATAATTGAACAGTCTTGAATTAAATGCCCCCAGAATAAATTCAAAACAACGAAATATTTAAAAAATAATTTTTCAAATTCAAGCCTTAAAAATGAAAGGATTTTCGAACTAGGCTTTGAAAAGTAAAGTATTATTATTTTTTCAAATGGTCTAAAATATTGATTATTTCAAGCTCAACTTGAAAAATAAAAAGAATTTCGAATTGAAAGGCTTATAGTTGTACAATTTCAAAAATTAGAATCACAGCGATCCTGCTTTGTATTTTTAAAAAATTTTTTGCGTAATATGTTAAAATAGTCATATTTTTTGTTCAACATTTAAAAAATGGAATCATTTGCAAAAAATATGAATAATATTTGATAGGAAGATTTCAAGGGTGAATAATAATTCTGAATCAAGTGTTAAAAATTAGGTGATTTGAAATTAAAAAGTGAAAAATTATGTTGTTTAAATCCAAAATAGATAAAAATAGAACTATCTGATATTGATACCTCAGCAATTGAATAATTCTTTTATTTTGCATGGTTATAATTTATGAGTTCTGAATTTGCATGTTGAATCCTGAATTCAACATTTTTTCCTTGCACAAGTTTTAATTGTTAATATTTCCCATTTAAAATTGCTTTATTTAGAACGTTTTTTTGGAATAATTTAATTTTAAAGGTTTTTATATTTCAAAATATTTCCTATTTAGACTATAAAAAAGACGGTTAATTTATTTTTTGATCTTAGAAAAATTTGTCTTATCAATTTTAATGATAAATTATAATTTTTTATGTAATAACATTTTTTAATTCTATAATTCCATAAGCTTTGACTTTGAAACATTCAATTTAGTCTTCGATTTCAAATTCTCAAATTTATTCGCTTCGAATATTCAAAAGTTCTATACAATCAAAATAATTACTAAATATCCAACTTGGGTTTTTTTTCTTTACTTTTGTACGATCACTAATAATAATAAATATGTGCCTCAGTGTATGCCAATTATTATAATTTTAATGTCATAATTATCATTTATAATTAATGGTTATTGAAAGGAAACTTACCATTTTTGGAAGGCACCTGGTATCCATATACAATTTTATAATTATCATCCGGTGAATTATGAAAATGGACACATCGCCTTTCAAAAATGTAAGCCATTCAGTTATTGAATTAAGTAATGTATTTTATAGCAACTATACGTATGTATACCATTAAGCCATTTCCCTTTCAGGGTAGGCGTGACACTTCCCGATTCGGGTAGTGTTTCTAGGTTGATAGCTTGAAGTAAAATAACTACAAGTGTGGGCTCACCACACCCACGATGTGCCAACAGCACTCGGTTTTCTCGAATGGTCACCCATCCAAGTACTAACCGCGCCCAACGCTGCTTAACTTCAGTGATCTGACGAGAACTGGTTTTTTCAGCGTGGTATGGCTGTTGGCAAATAAACTACGTAAATAAAAAAAAACACTTCCTGAAGTAAAACAATAATAATTTACCATACTCCTAGTGATTTACTGGTCATGCTAAGAAAAATGAAACTTCTTCTCCACCTTAAAATCTAAACAATTTTGTAAAAGATAGAAATGAGTAAATCTTTCACGAGTGGTGGCAGAAACTTGTTAAATCTCAAGAAAGACTTTTATGAAGAAAAAAAACAATTTCCAGAGCTGCAGAGATTTATAGCCCAAAATATGAAAATTGGAATTTTTGTCCTACCACGAAATCCAAAATTTTCTAAAATATTCTCTGTTGGTCGTAGGTTATTGTAAATCTTCCAGAAAAGTGAGTTATGACTATAAATAAATCTCAAGAAACAGTTTTCAACGGGAAAAATATATCATTTTCAGTGCCGTTGTATAGAAAAATTGGAATTTTTTCCAAATTCAACATTTTCTCAAACATCCCTATTAGTTATATGAAGTTTTTCATCTTCCAGAAAAAGGAGTAGCAAGTACGTAATTCAAAACAAAACAAAAATTCCAGAAATAAAAAAAAGAAACAATTTCCCAACCCGCAAAAACTTATAGCCCAATATAGCAAAATCGGAATTTGTCTCCCATCCCGAAATTCCAAATTGGCTAAGACATTCTCTGTTGTAGAGATTTATGGCCCAATATAGGAGAATTAGAATTTCTCACAGAACGAAATTTAAATTTTTCTCAAACATTCCCTGCTGGTCGTAGGTGAATGTCAGAAACCTTCTAAAAGAGATGTAGTAACTATTTAAATCTAAATAAACACTTTTTGAAAGAAAAAATAATAATTTCTCGACCATAGTCATTTTTAGGTCCATATATATAGGAAAATTGGAATTCCTTTCACACGCAAAAATTCAAAATTTTCTCAATCATTCTCTGTTGATCCTACGAAGGTGCACATCTTCCAGAAAAGAAAGTAGAAACTTTTAGAAATAAAATAAAAAATTTATGTCCAGAGATATAGAGATTTATAGCCCACTATAGGAAAATAGGAATTTTTCTCCCGCCTGAAATTCAAAATTTGCTAAAACATTCCCTATTGGTCGTAGAAAGTTGCAAATTTTCCAGAAGTGGGAGGAGCAACTAGGTAAATCTAAAGAAACACTTTAGAGATGTATGGCCTAATATACAATAATTAGAATTTTTCACCCACCCCCAAGTTCAATATTTTTTCAAGTATTCCCTGAAGGGGGAGGGAGGGGGAAGGGTTGATGCCCCTAAAAATAAATTCGAAAATCGTTTTCTTGTTCCTCCCTATAATCTTCATTTCTATTGATTATTTAAATTTCATGAAATCTCTTGTAATCTAAATACTAAAAGTTAGCAAATTTTTTTCATCTAGACATCTGCTTATGATATTATTTGTTTTTGAAAAAGTATAGATAAGAAACCTTTTTGACCTCACAGAAGAATGTTTGACCCATCCCACCCAAAAAAATATTACGCAAGTTATGAATCATCTATAATAGAAAAAAAGTTCAGACTGAAACTACCCTTCTTGCAAATGAGCAGAACTGAATCTTGATTGTTGAGTAAAATTGCAAGCATTATTGAATATCAGTACTTAAAGCGATTGATACACTTAATGCTGTTAAAACCTTTGTTGAAGCTATTCCGGTTTGTTCAGACGCGTCGTATATAGGAAAGTCGTGGAGCAATTTACGTGTCAGCTTGTCAGGGTGTAATTTGACTGATAGAGGCTCTTTCTGCCATACGCGGCACACAAAGGGACGGACGGGCGGACAGGGCGCTCGATGGTAGGTAATTGCGACCGAAAAAACCACTCGATTTCAAAATATCGGCATTTTAATGCGCCACAAATAACGTCGAGCCTCAGGGCCAAATATCATACATATACCTATGTTCGGATGATGCCAAACTCTTGTCGAAACTACAATTTTATTGTATTACCTATCCACTTTAGTATTCTACATTCTTCCATCGACTCGCCTAATGATGCTGTTGGAAAAAGAAATAATAGAAAGAAAAGGCTAAACTGATTGGCACAAAAGTACATCTGTTATTGAGACGCGCAGCATCTTTTTTTCTGGAATTAGGATTGAGTCCAGTATCCCACTATTAGACTATTATCTCTTATACATATATGTAAGACATCACTCAACTATATAAGACATATTCATACTGTTAGCTTTTCATTTTTTATTGCACAATTGTTTGTCACAAGAGCAACTTCTTGAATCTTATTTACCCTTGTTGAAGGGGGAAAACAACATTTTTTTGCTGAATTATGAAAATCTATTGAATGCAGTTTTTGGATTCATTTGGCCATTATTAAAAATATTTCGTTTGGGTAGTTTAATCTACTGCTTCATTGAATTAATCAAAATTATTGGTTTGCTTCAACAAACTTTGGATGATAAAAAAAAGTTAGGAGTGTTTCCATCAATTTTCGACAGAGTTTCAATTTAATTGACAATAAAAGGTTTTATTTTAGATTTGATATCTGGTTAAAATGTAACACCAGAAAATATAGTTAAAAAAAATGAAAATCTACCGTGGATATCGATATTTGGGTATCATATTTTAAAACTGATGATCAATATTTCTAAGAATTGCATTTTCAACATTCAAAACAATTTTTTTTCATTTGAATTTTTTCAAACTCGAAGAATATTATGATAGTTTTACTATTATTACTGTACCATTAAGCCAAATCTCTCTCACGATAAGCTCAAGTTATGTGGTACGGGTAAGTAAAGGATGTGTAAGAGAGGGAATAGATTTTATATCAATCTAGAAGTCGCGTGTTGCGACGGGGGTCGCTGATCAATCTATCTAACAATCACCCCAGGTGAAGAGCATCACATAGCCATCGTACGTTATGGTTCATGCATAAACACGTTCAACTGACTAATAGGCCCACAAGTATCCGAAATCTTTCGTTCCAGGTGTCTATAACTCCGCCAAAACTCTTCGTGACACATTTCTTGTAAACCATTTCCCTGCACACTTTCCTGTCCTGGTATACAAATAAGCTTCCTTTAGGTCCATACATTTTCTCATGAAAGCTCTTGTGTTTCTGTGGCTCTTTATATTATATCGCTGTTGTGTCTCATTTACACATTCCCAACCCTCCCTCCTCTGTCTGCCTCTGGGTACGCTGTCATTCACTTTACTTAAATACAATTGTTTCGTCAAATATTCTCAAACCATTCTCTCAACATGACTAAACCAACTCAACAAATTTCTTTCACTTTGTCCATTAGCGTTTCGCAGGAATTGAGTACCAACGGCGCGGCTTCTTGGTACGTCCAGGTCTCTCTACCATACAGTACGGTGGGTGCAAGCAAAGAATTATAAATTACAATCTTAGCTCTATTCATCATATGTTTACTCCTAGTAATGTCTTTTTACTGCCAATAACCTTTCTACTCTTGTATATACGTCTGAATATATCTGCATATATTTTTCTGTTAGCAGTAAATAAACTTCCAAGATACACGAAATCGTCAACTTTTTCTATTCTCTCTTCATCTAAGGCAATGTTGCATACTTTTTTTTCACTCAAACACAATAATTTTTGTTTTATTCACGCTAATCTTAAAACCTATACTCTTCTTGCTGGTATTCAGTTTTCTCAACGTTCTTTGCAAGTCATCACTTATTCTGCCATAACAATCTTGTCATCTGCAAACACCAATCCTTCATATTGAATAGCCAGGAGGACATAACGCAGCCTTGTCTAAGGCCCTGCTTAATATCAACCCAATCACTCAGTTGTACATTAACACTTACACTCGATTTACACTCGATTTATTATTATCATATACTGCTTGTACTGCTGTTAGAAGTCAACATTTGACGCAAGACTCTTTAAAGACTTACCAATGTTTAATTCTATCCATCTTATCGAAGGTTTTTTCCAGATCAACAAATGCACACTATGCCTGTGTGTCTGCACTCAAACTGTTTGTCTATGCTCCGTCTCAAGCTGAATATCTGATCCGCACATGATTTCCCTGGCATAAATCCACATTGAACTTTCCATATCCTTTCTTTTGTTATTTCCATTACCTTGCCAATAAGTATTTTGGTAAATATTTTGCCCACGGTACTTAGTACTCTGATAGCTCTGCAATTTATTAGTATAGGCACCTTTATCACCGTTTACCTTATAAAGTGATACACAGTATTTATCCATCTTCTGATAATTGTAGTTGTCAAATGTTTGCAACCTTTTCATTCAACATCGGATAAATAATATCCCTGAGATTTACTGTGTACGATAATCATCTTTCTCCAATCATATGGAACCTCCTCATTCTCAGCACACATATATACAACGGGATTTTCTAACGTATCTTCTTCTACACATACAGTTGCTATGCTCCATAACTTAACCTCCATACAATTTTTTGAAAAAGTGACTCAAACAATCTTTCACTTTGATTTTACCTTTGCTTTTTTTTGACAAGCTTTCTCGAGTATGCTTGTTTTTTCACGTTAACAGCCACTCACATTTCATCACCCCACCAAATATCTCCAGTCGTCTTTCTTAACACGGCAGTACGACACACTTCAGATGCACTCTTGAAAATGATATCCCGTAGCATTATCCATGCGTCAATCACACGGTGACATTCACCTCTGTACTAAATATACATGTGGATCATTTTATGTGCCTGAATCAAGTATTTGTAATAAACAAGCCTTTTTCCAAGAATAACTTAATTAATTTCTCCCCATTACTATTCTCTTTTTGATCTCCGAAATGGACAAGTACTCTGTCAGTACCTTCGCGTTGCACACCAACCAGCCATTCATATCTCCGAGCAAAATGATTCTTTCCGTAGGATCGCAAGTACCTATAATTTAATTTAAAGAGTCCCAAAAGATATCCTTTACTTCAATACTTTCACCATCAATTGCAGCGTAGAATGCTATAATAAATAGCCCTTTGATTCTCACTTTCATTCTAACACACAACAATCTGGGAGACACACATTCATACTTTTTGACATGCTATTTTGCTCTCTCATTCATAATCAGACAGACTGCTTGATTACAATGTGATTCATTGTTTACACCTGACCTCATGCGCATTGTATTACACTTCTAACATTCCAAACACCCAGTGTCCATTAATCGCCTGAAACTTTTCCGAGGGCATGCCTTCGTCAACCAAAGTCGCAATCCAAAGCGAGGCTGTGTTTTATTTGTATTATTCATTATATTAAGTTATACACCCAACTACCAACTTCATGCGAGAAATGTATTGTCTAAATATAAAAGCATGTGCAAAATAAGTAGCTAATTTATCATAATGTTGTGTCTCCAGTTATAATCTCAGTCCCACCAGACTTCGGCCATTCAAAGAGAAGTATGCACAGAAAATCATTGGTGTGAAATTCATTGCATTTTATTTTGGAAAATGAATATTTTCATTGTACTTTCATTTGTAATCGTGTCTCAAAAATTGTGCACTCAAAAGTACACCGAATTCAGCGTACTTTTGAAGATCGGCATTTTGCAGTGTGGGAACGAAGCCATGATCGGTTTGAGTTGTATATTGAGAAGGGCATCATCCTCCTACAGATTCGTAATGAAAATGGAAAAGACCATTGAATTTTTCAAGTTCCTTAACTCGAAATCTCCAGAAATGTCATAAGAGTACCCAATTTAGAGGAAAACTTAAGAAGCTTTCATAAATTTCAAGAAGTATGTTCAAAGCATCAAAAATTCTCCATTGATTCTTAATTCTCTATTATTAAAATTTTACTTTTCGAGCTATTCTAAAACTACGTCAGGCTACTTTGAACACTTTTTCCATTCATCCCCTTCTTCGTCCCAGATCATCAGACAAAGTTTGAACCCCCATTGTGACATCACAAATACGAACACCCTCCCTCATTTTTAAGTCAAAATTTGTTCTTTGATTTCATTTGATAAACGCCTCAAATAAAACACAAAACATACAAACATAATATTTTACGAGACTTCATATCCCAAAATTCTCTTAGAAGAGGGGAAATTAATGTATATATTAAATTCAATAAGAAACGCTTAAGATTTCAAGTCGAAATATATTGCATTTCGAACAAACTAATTGAATTTTTAAACATAACGAAATAATAATTTACTATTAAGAAAGACAAAAATTCAACATATTAGTTCAGGTTTCAACGAAATAATTGCATTTTCAACAAATCATTTGAATTTTTGGCAAAATAATTAAATTTTCAACAAAATATTAGAATTGTAAACTAGAATGATAAATCTTCAACAACAAAAAATGAATTTTTGACGAAGAAGTTCAACTTTCGACCAAGTAGTTTCATTTTCAATGAAAAAAGATCAATTTCTAACGAAAAATATAATAGGGTAAGGAGGGGCAGCGCCGACCGGTGGGGCAAAGGCGACTTTGCTTATAACATCGCTATTATTTAACAATTTTAATATTACTTTGCATTAAATAAATCTATTTCATTATAGAGATAGTGTTACTTACTAAAATCTTTAAAATTGACGATGTAAAAGAAAAATTATGCAGAAAACAGTTTTGACAACGAAAGAATGGAAGATTCGCTGGCAGAAATATAAGGTTTTCAACATTAATGGCAATACTTACAGTATGAAAATTTGATATTTTGGCAGATAAAACAATATCACATTATACCATTACAATAATTGAACGTCATTCAGGTCCAAAGTATATTAAATATCGTAAATAATTGATGCCTCACCAGTGGGGCAAGCCCGACGAAAATAATAGTTTACACGTGGTTAGGTTATAAACGTATCATAAGTTTTGTGGATAAATGATTGGTAATGTAGAACAGCCACTTATCTTCTGGGCAACATGCAAGAAACTATTAAATATTATTACTTTAAATCCGGTCGGTAGAGCGGGTGTTTTGTATTGATATGGTAGAAACCTTTGCGCGTAGTGCGTCTCTAGTGCAATGTGAACGCAGAAGAGGTTATATCACAGCTATAACTATTTTTATTAAAAATAACTTATTCTTCTTGCTGGAAATGTTTTAAGGTAATTTTTCCAGTATATAAAATACCACAGATGCGAAGCATCATATTTTGCCATCTTCAGATGTTTTGAATTTCATAAAAAGCTGCGGTCGGCTTTGCCCTCGGGTGTGGGGCAAAGCCGACGAAATACAGCTTGTTGGAAATAATTGAATTATTGAATCATTGTTTCATTAATGTAATTAATACTTACAGAAATATGATTTACAATAATGTAGGACTCGAAATGAAAAAAAAGTGGATCAATTCCACATCTTATTAACTTTAAAAAAATCATTGACTATTAGCTGGTCGGCGCTGCCCCTCCTTACCCTACATAGTCGATATTTCAACCAAAAAAAGATTTTAATTTTAAATAAAAATCAGTTGAATTCAACCAAAAAGACAAATTTTCAAGAAAATAGTTGCATCCTCAATCAAAACAGATCAATTTTCAACCAACCAGTTAACGAAAAAATTATTTTTTAACCGAATATTTGAATTTTAAACTAAAAACAATCAATTTTCAAACAAAAATGAAATAGTTAAATTTCCAGTTGAAAAATTGATTTTCAACCAAACATAGTAGTTCAGTTTTTACCAAAGTAATTGAATCCTCAATATAGAAGATTAATTTTCTACGAAAAAAGTATAATTCACAATTAAATACATAAATATGCAATTAAATACAAAGCCATTATCTCATTACGTGTACAGAAATTATAACGCTGATAAGAAAATTGCCTCGAAAAGAATAAAAAAAGTATATTTTATTTATTTTCGCGCGCATGCGTGTGTGTGTGTAGTATTGTTAACTTTTTTTTAATTTGAGTATTATTACATTACTCGTACACATTTTCACAGATGTAAAAGATTGTAATAACGTTATAAAGACTTATACATAACGGTATATTTAGATTAAAATGTTAAATTTTTTCCATCCTCCTGTAGAAAAATGTCCATAAAAACAATATTTTTTCACAGTTTTTGAAATTAATACTACCCCTAAATTATTCAATATTTTTTAAGTTTATCGGGCTATGCGCTCTTTGCTAATATGCCCTTAGATTTGTCGGTCTACTTTTGTACATTTTACGACAGAATAAACTGAAAGTAAAAATATTAAGAACCTTCAGTAACGGGTTTCAAGCTTTTAAATCGTTGTTAAAAAATCAAGTGATTTGATAAAAGATCATAGAAAATTGTATAATCTGGCTCTATTACGTTTAATTAGCGTTTATTCTGATCGCAATCCTTACTCAGTATGTGATAACGTGCGTTCCCTTTTCACTCATAGTAAAATTAATTTGTCATTCACTCTGTCTTTCTGATTGATTTTTGACTAAAACTGCGGAAATTACGTCCAGTACCATTATTTTAGGATAAAGAAATTATGATTGCATATAATCCATGCATGTCGTACGAAAAAATGTCTTTTCATGATATTAAGTAGGTGGAGCGCATTTTCCCCCCTATTGCATTTTAGAGCCAAATTTTTAACAGCAAAATTAAACTAGAAAAAATTCTGAGAAAGTTAAAATGATGAACCTTGTATCTCTTATAGGCGCCAAGTTATGAATATTACAAAGAACCCTGATTTTTTTTTAAAAGAGGCTAAAACCCCAATTCTGAAGTTTGTATCCGTGTTTTGGAACCTGTTAATTTTACGAAAAAATATTCACAACTTTAATTCAAGTAGACACAATTTGGAGTAATTAAAAAAAAAACAATGACCTAGTCCCAATAGGTCATAATTTATGCCCTTCCAAAGTTGACCACTTTTGACCTATTTTTCAGGGAAAATTGATCGTCTTCAATTTTTTCAAAATACTTGTATGCGTAAATTAAAAAATAATAATCAAATTTTCCGCAAAATTAAAACAAATGGTTCATCTCTTATAGTTCACGAGTTATGACCATGAAACTTTGACCCTTTCCATTCGGAATAAAGCTCTATATGTACTGGAAAATGTAATGCGACCGTATTTGAGCATTTTGGTGGCATATGTGTATATGCATCTGTAGTTCATTACAAATACACTTTCTTTTCATTTTTCGTTATGAAAACAATTGATTGTTTAAACATTGTTTAAACAATACCCTTCACACTATCAATTGTGTGCATATTTTATGTATTTTCTTTGTGAAAATTACTTACAGAATATCTGTTGTCGAAAGTGTATGAAGGAAAAATAATAAATTTAACTGTTTTTACATTGTTTATTCATTGTTTATAAAAATTTTATTGAAGGGATTAGTTTCACAAACATTACATTATTTTATGTTAAAAATATCAAATATTGATAAACCAATTATCGCAGAGGAAACAATTTTTCTTAATTTTTGATAATAACACATTCTCATCTCGCGCTTCGCGCGCGGCTCGCTTCGCTCGCAAGTTTGATCGCGCGACTGTTGGATCTCGCGCTTCGCGCTTGATTATGTATTCACCTACGGCTACGCGCTCGGCTCCTCTAAATTTTTGAACTTCATGTTCGACTTCGATGAAAAGAAAAAGTTTGTTTGCAAATATTATAAAATTATCAAAACCTCTACATATTAAGTGATTGTTAAATTTGTTTTTATTTTAGACTGAAAAGGAACTTTATTTACTCAACGTTCTATCGACCTTAAGGAACACATTCTCATCCAGACACTCGCGCTTCGCGCTCGATATTTGATTTGAAAATCATTTGAACCTTGCGTTCCACGCTCGGTTCTGTGCACCGTATGATAGAAACAAAAAAGTTTGAGCGCACTTACGGCGTGCGATTTTGTAAATACACTGAGCGCGCACTTTGTGCTTCGTGTTATATGTTCTTCATATACAAATTACTAAATTTGTATTTGATTTCAAATGAAAAGTAATGATATAATTTAGGCGACAAATTTTATTAGTTAACATTTTATTTTAGCTTGTGCCGTTTATCAAAAAAGTTATTTTTTTTTCATTTTGAATATATTCTTACCACAAAAATTGTTTACGGGTTTGTAAGTCTTTTTTGAATGCACAATTTGAATTCATTTATATGTTTTCGTACCTTGCATTGTTTTTTCAAAAATTTGATTTTTTTACTGTCGATGTTATTTTCACGAATAAAACAAAAACCACGCATCCTATCGAAACATGAGTCACAACAAATTTGTACCTCTTCCTTGGATGAACAAATTTTGTTTTGGTCATTTTTTCGTAGCTGGTAATATTCGTCTGAAAATTTGATTTTTCTATTTTCAATGCTGTTTTTTACGAGTAAAACAAAAACTACGCGTCATATCAAAAAGTGAATAATAAAAAATTTGTAGATCTTTTTTAGGTGCACAATTTTGGTAAGATGATCTTTTCTCGTATCTTGCATAGTTTGACAGCAAAATGGAATTTTTGATTTTTCATTAATTTTTTGTGCGATCAAAATATGAAATTTTTATTTTTCAAAAAATTCAAAAAGTTGTTATGAAAATATTATAGGGCGTTCAGGAATCAACGTTTTTCTCCTCTTGACTTTTTTTCATATCGTGCGTTTTTCGGCTTAAAATGTTAATTTTCGTTTGTTTTTTGGAATTTTGAAAATGCTATAACTCCAGTAATTTTTTTTTATCACGAAAAGTCATAAGAATATTTTGTTCGTCATTTTGCGTACTACTAATAACCGTACATAGAATTTTCAAATCTTGAAAAAAAGTGGTCTCAAAAATTTTCAAAATGTGCTCACTTTTTGAATTTTCATCCAAAATAGCTGGTTAACGAACTCGTTCTCTATTTTTCGGCCATAAAAAAGTGTGCCAAAGCTCAATCAAACCTGATCATTTTTTCTAAAGTTATCGTGGCTACAGACAGACAGACAGACGACAGACTACAGACAGACAGACACCTTGGTAAAAATCGTTTTTTCTAGCTCAGGGGGTCTCAAAACGTGGAGATTTGATGAAAACCGACTATGTCAAATTTTACGTAAAACCAATACCTTCTCATTAGAATGAGAATGTAAAAATATGTAAACAAAGTAATTATGTAATTATATGCCATTAATAACAAAACTAATTAAATCATTGAATAAGTGATTGAATGAATAGGTCAAAAGTGGTAAACTTTGGAAGTCCATAAGTTATGATCTGTTGGAGTTGGGCGATTATTTTTTTTAGAACTACATGAAATTGGGTCTACTTTAATTAAAATCTAGAACATTTTGACGTAAAATTAAAGGTTCCAAATTATAGATACAAACTTCAAAAAAGGGGTTTTAACCTCTTTTTGAAAAAATCGGGGTTCTTTGAAGTGTCATAACTCGGCACCGATTAGAGATAGGTTCTTTTTTAACTTTCTTCAAAATTTCTCTAGTTTGATTTTGCTCTTGAACTATGCATATACGATTTTTGAAACTTTTTTCAAAACTGTTTGCGGGACGCGTCGTAATCATTTCTAGCAAATTTTGAATTTTCATCAGGAACCCTCAATAAACCGTTTTAGCAAAAAAACGCGATTTACCTGCTTAACACGGTGAAAAGATTTTTTTTCGTATGAGATGCCTATACTATAAGCTGTCATTCTCGTTATCCTAAAATATTGTGACTCGACGTAATATCCGCAGTTTTAGTAAAAATTTTTTTCAAAACAATTTAAAAGCTTGAAACCCCTGACTAAAGGTTTTTGATATTTTCACTTTCAGTTTAATCTTTCGTCAAATGTAGAAAAGTAAATCAACAAATCTAAGGGTGTATTTAGCAAATAGCGCACAGCCCGATAAACTCAACAAATGTTGAATAATTTTAGGGGTACGGTCGGACATGTTGGGTAAATTCGGACATTCCTAAATTAATAGTTTAAATAACTTAAAGGGGTTTTAACCAGAATCTTTAACCAATTAAAGCCTTAATGAAGCCTTAACTGGTTCTCGATTCTGGCTAAAACCCGAAGAATATTGAATCAAGAGAATACATCTCTATGGGGCAACACAATGTTCTTTGGATCATGAAAATGTGTGTGAAATGAGTGTGAAATTTGCCGCGCGAGGGCAGCGAGCAAGGCAATCACATCTTCCACAAGGCGCACATAAAACTTTGTCCAACACTCGCGATGGAAATGCGACTGTCGAGGCCATCGAGAGACGACGAAGTTGTCGATTCCTTAACTCGGATTGCGGATAGAGGGTCCATGTACCAAGGGTTTCTGCTGAATATGGTTACAATAATTATTAAGCAGTCGCGGACAATTGTCCAGGGATGGTCCCGAAGAAATAACCCCTAAACGGAGGCGTAACAAACGTGCCGAAAGCTGAATGGCACCTGAGTGAGGTGTCTTAAACGCGCAGCTCTAAAAGGACGAACGATCCCTTTCCCTATCTGCTTGTGGGAATAACAATGACACTACCAAACCACCAAAAAGTTATAGATGCGGTTCAAGACGATCGAACGTGTAGAGCACCCAACAATGGGTCGGCAAGCAGTGCTGATCACTCTAGAGTTCGGGGTGCTGCATATAATTTAGATGGAAACACGACGACGATCCGAAGACACGCCCACATTGTGTGGACGAGTCAACTCAAGGATGACTTGCTTGACTGCTACGATGCCAGCATTATCCCTGTTGACGAAGGCTTTATGGCGCGTATGCACACTCTGTGGTGCTAGAAACACCCAGAGCTTCAGCACGTTTTGAATCAATCATTGCGAAATCAACGTGCCTACCTCTGGAAAAATGGATATGTACGCAGAGCCTCCCTTCGTGGAGATATCTCGCAGGAGTCCGACCTCTGGACCATCAGTTGCTCAATTTATGGTGCTGCGAGAGCTTTGACTGATTCAAATTGAAGGCTAAAAGCGACGACGGATCAAAAGACCAAAAGACGCTTGCATCAACTGAACAAGAAGATTGGATGGGCAAGACAGAATGCGTCCCGTGTTCAGTGTGTGATTGACTACATAACATCTCGTAGACCGTTCACGAAAAGGGTTCGAAAGTTCGTCCAAGAACTGAGGATCTACAATCACACACTGAACTAGTCAAAGCTGCAGACAATCAAGCAGCATATTGTTGACAAACTACGGTTGTTATCTGACACAAGGAGGAGCATACAGAAGAAGAAGAGATGGATCAGGGAGAATCAACAGTTTCCCACTGACTCATAGCGCATCTTCAGCGATCTGCCTGTTTCTGTCAAAAAGCCACCCAAGCCCAACGAGGTAGAGACTTTTTGGAGAGAGGCATACAATATCCCGACAACACTGACACTGATAATATTATTCGCTTCAAGGAGTTTTGCAACAACCTCATAACATGTGAGGAGGAATGTCCATCAATCACTACTGAAGAGGTGAAAAAAGCACTCAGGGGTACGAAGAACTTTTCCGCTGCAGGACTAGATGGTATCAAGAACTTCTGGTGGAAAAAGTTTACTTCTACACACCAAAATCTTGCCCGCATATTTAAAGTCGTAAACGCTCATTCTTCAGTGGCTGGTGTTAGGACGCACTATACTCCTACCGAAAAAAGGCAACTTGTCCAACCTAGAGAATTACAGGCCAATAACTTGTTTCAACACACTGTATAAAACCTTTACAGCTGTCCTAAACAACAGGTGCAACGACGCAGCAGCCTATCAGCGCGTCCTGACAATGGCCTGGATTGACTACCGGAAGTCTTTTGATTCAACCTCTCATAGACTTATCATCTGTATGTTTGGAAAGCTCGAAGATTCATCCACGCATAGTGATATGCATAGAGAGATTGATGTCCCTTTGGAAAACTAGATTTACTATCTCATCTGGAAATTATCGTGTGACAACCAACAACGTCACCTTCCAGAGGGGAGTCTGTCAGAGCGATACCATAAGCCCTCTGCTTTTTTGCATTACACTTCTGCCTCTATCTCTCGCATTCTAAAAAAATCCTGGATACCTCTGCGGCGACACTAATCCCTGAACTAATCACACTGAGCTTATGGATATAAGTGTTATTAGACATCTTGACACTGGAGAGACCTATACTTACCTGGGCTTGCCTCAAAGCCGCATTCAGGACATAACATCAGTGAAGGACTCTCTCCGAAGCAGATACAAACATCTTCTTTGACAGATTTGGTCTTTAAATCTGTCGGCGTTGAACAAGGTATCTGCGACTAACATGCTTGCCGTCCCGATTGTACTCTACTCGTTTGGGGTAGTTCAATGAACGAAGAACGAGCTTACGGCCCTTGATATCGCCACACATAAGATCATGCATATGCATAAGAGCTTGCATATCAATTTGTCCGTTCCGCGATTATACGTACATCGTACATCTCACACCGTCAAAGCGGAGGCGGATTTCTGAATCTCCAATGTCTTCATAACCGAATTGTTCTAAGTACAGCTTACATCGTTACAAATGGTAGAGATTCTCTCCTAAAACTGGTCAGGAAACACGAGATGATTGGCAGAAGAGCGTTCCTTTACAAAACCGCGAAGCAGGCGGCTGAGACCCTTGGCCTAAATTTTAACATCAGAAGTGAGGAAAGTGCATCACTTCATCTAGATGCTGTACTTCTAAAAGCCGAAATAAAGGGAGCAGAGGTAGAACATTTTCGCCAACAGCTACTCGAAAAAAATGCACGGAAACTTTCACAGAAATGTAGAACGACAGTCCTTGTCGAAGGAGCAAACTTTTGCTTTCCTCAGATCATCAGGGCTTCATTTAGGTGCAAAGGGTTTCATGTTTGCATGCCAGGACGGTGTCATTTTCACCTGAGTATACCGTGACGCATTTTATGTCATGTAGTTTCCAGCGATAGGTGCAGAGCGTGTCATACAGACGCTGAGTACCTAGAACAAATACTATCCGGGTGTCTAACTCATGCGGGAACGACGTATCTCTACAGACATAATGCGGCTCTAAGAGTTATTTATTACCATCTTTGTCACTCTGACGATGATGGCCGCGACCCTGCCCTGCCGAACGCTCCGAGTGAGATACAGTCAGTTGTCCGAAACGAGAAGTACTAAATTTTCTGGAACTACGATTTTCGGACAGCAGTCTCCGTTACACACTCGACGCCTGACATCGTTCTCCAAGACTTCGAGAAACGAACTATATTCATGATGGAATTCTGGGCTCCGTCCGAATACAACATCACTGCCAAGGAGAAAGAAAAAGAGGAGAGGTATCAAGACCCTCAAAGGGAGCTGCAACGACTGTACCCAACATATTCGGTTAAAGTAATTGTCCTCGTGATCAGTGCTTTTGGAGGTGCAAAACTATCACTGGTTTGTAACCTTAAAGCCATACCCGGGTGCTAAAAATATGCCAAGGCACTTGCGAGATGGATGAAAAAGCTGTCATCCTTGGGTCGCTTCGTGTCCTGAAGACACGCGAGATTTTCGCTGGCCTGTCGTTGTGATTTCATCGAGCTCTGTGACCACCTCTCTCACGGTCGTGAGACGTGGCCATATGTGTGATTTACCGCGGTGCTACTGGGGGCTATTGACATTTTTTGGATGGCAGTTGCTCTTAGTGGGACCCTGCGGTGGTTGTTTAACTTTTTTTAAAATTATATATATATATATATATATATAATGGATAACGCTGTTTATGTTTCATATACTCTATTGCTTCATTATTTATAATAATCATTATAAATAAAAAACCTCAATGACCAGAATTGTGTTTATTTTTTTTGTTAATCTTTGACGCAAGATAAAACTTTTTCCTCTCTCGACATTTTCTCCTACGACAAGCCATTATTCATTCACAGCCTTTTAAACAATATATTTTTTATAAATCCACGCTTCCTTGAATAAGTGCATTTTTCTATGGAAAACTAGAAAAATGTACAACCGTAAAAAATTTTAAAATCGAAAACAGAATTCTGTTGAAAAGTAGCGCATGAGGACCCTGAATATGCATAAATAATGTATAGCCCATTGATCGATTGTACCTACTTTAAAGATTCTTATTTTTCTTAACTTTGTGCAACAAATCAGAAGGGAATATTTTGAAAATGGAAACAGGCTAGGTCACGTTTACGATTTCAGAATGGGGCCTTCTTATTGTTTCAATAGAGTAAAAAATGTTACACCATCGCGCTAATTTATTAGATTTTTTTATTTTTTACTTTTTCCATTTTTATATCCCTTTTTTGATTACTATATACAGTCCTAGATAAGTTCATATATTTTTACCAAGTATTTAGTTGTTTTTCACTATTGAATTAGAAAATATCGTGACTAATCAAATTACTAATTTTTTACTCATGTTTCCTCCCGTAGGGGCTGTAACACCTTGTAGTTGGTGGGGAGGCTTAAGCGTGTGTGACATGGGGGTCAAAAGGACATGGGCCTGCATGCGTACGGATATGAATGAAAAGATCCCTATGAACGGGCTCGCCTGGTATACGTGATTACGTTATGGTAGAAGGGGGAGGAGCCTAGTTAACACGGGCCTTCTGGATCCCTGGGTCGAGGCCCCTCCCGGACCGATTTACAGTTTCGAAATCGGAACAGGAATGACCTGCGGCCCGCATAACGACCAAGAAACAGCCCTCCGTTTGTTATGGTGGTCTGCAAGCGGATATTCGAACATTGAGTGTCTCACTCAATTTGACCACCCCCCTAAACCATGGGTGTAGAGTGATCGTGCTCGTGGCACTTTGGCACCTAGGGGTTACGAAGGTCTCCTAACGGCCTCTCAGGGACACCGGACCTTTTATTTCCCTAGCTTCTCGTGGGTTAAAAATGAACACGCATAACATAAAAAATGGAAAAGGAGGAGGAAGGGAGGTGGCGGAGAGGGGATAGGGGTTGGGCCTTAACGGGTCTAACAACCCTTTCCTCCCCATCTGTCCCTCCGGCAAGCCAAATTCAGGTGGTGGCTGTGCCCCCAGCACCCTCGGGAGCTGAGGGATCGACGGTCCCTCTGAACGAGGCTGTGGTAATGGGAGAGGCCAATCAGTCCCCCAAAAAGAAGAAACGCATCAACGGTTCCCTGAAAAGGAGACTGAAGAGGCAGGCGCAGCAGGCTAGTAGAGCAGATGCGGGAGCTGGAACATCGGCAGCTACAGAGCCGACATCCGGCACTGAGGCTCAGAAGAGATTTATGGGCTCATAGGACACCCCACCGGGGGTGGCTAAGCCTTTGAAGATGCACAAGGCGACCCAGCAGCCGACGAACAGAGAGTCGTCGGGAGCTGGACTGACGGCCACTCAAAGGACCTCCTGACGATGGTGGTTACCGACACCAACTACCCGGACTCGTTGCTCACTACGGAGCAGTACTAGATCTTCAGGGAGGCTACTTGGAGGGCGCTCGAAAAAGTGTCTCCAGATCAATGGCCAAAATTCGTGACCTTCTGCAGGGGAGGGGTCGTCGTATTTGTGGCAGCCGACCTAGCTACTAAATCTTGGCTACTCAAAACAGTGGTCGAGAAAGAGTCGTGAGAAGGTGCATCTCTCAAGGTGGGTGGGGTTCAGTTGCTCCAGAAGATGGTGAGGGCTACGACGTGGTTCCCGGGTTAAACTGGCTTCTCCTAGTTGTGCAGATTTCTTAGTCCCAGACGAGGGCTCTTGCGGCCCTCAACAACAGGCCCTTCTATCACTTTGGACAGTTCAACTTTAGGGTTGCCGGCCAGGGACAGGAGGAGCCTGTTGAGACACAGGAAGATCGGGAGCAGACCTAAATGACTGCTCCTGGTCTAACCATTACCCAGATTAACTTGCATCACAGCAAAGGCGCCTCTGCAGTTTTACATATGGGCATGGCTGCGAGGCACACAGGTATCTCGCTAATTCAAGAACCGTGGTTAGTTCGAGATACCATAAGGGGATTAGGGGGGGCTGGTCTTTTTTGTTACAGGAACCCCAAGGCGGCCAAACCAAGGGCCTGCATACTGGAGAAGGGAGTTAACGCTGTCCCGGATCTCAAAGGAATAGGAAGGCTGGTTCTGGGATCGGCTTATTTTCCTTATGACAGCGGTACCAACCCACCAGTGGAGGTACGTACACTGGTGGAATATTGCAAGGTAAGGGGTATTTCTCTTCCGCTGGGATGCGATGTTAATTCCCGCCATATTTTGTGGAGCAGCACGGACATCAACTCAAGAGGTCCTACTACTGGAATACCTAATCACCACTGATTCAGATATTGTCAACACGGGGAATACCCCGGCGTTCCGTAACTCTGTCAGGGAGGAAGTCATTGACATCACTCTCTGTACCAGTAGTTTTAGGGATAATATCAAGAAGTGGAGAGTTTCAGATGAACCCACTCTCTCAGATCACTCACAGATAGAGTTCGTGTTGGAATCCATTGTACCCGCTGGCCCTAAATGGGTCAGAAATCCAAGAAGAACGGACTGGGATCAATTTTCCACGGAACTAAGATGTGCACTTTCAGAAGTTCCCAGGTCAACTCGAGACGTGGATACCCTGGAGATGGCAGCCAAAAATTGCACGGAAGCCATCAAAGCTACTTATGAAAGTAATTGTCGACCTACAAGAGTCCAAAAGGCTGGGGAGACACACTGATGAAATGGGAAACTCGAAGAGCTTCGAAGGGAAACCAGAGAGAGGTTCAGACGTGCCAGTACTGGCAAAACGAAGGAACTATGGACCTCATTCACAACAATGAGGGATAAATACAGGGGTGCAATACGTAAGGCAAAGCAAGAGAGCTGGACCAACTTTTGCACAGACATCGAGAAGGGAGCTGAGGCGGCTAGACTAGATAAGCTGCTTTCTCGAAATCCGGAGGCTATTCTCGGCACTCTGAAATTACCTGGCGGGGGATACTCAGAGTCGAACGGGGATACCTTGGCTCACCCAATCAAGAGACATTTCCTGGGCTTTTCAAGGTTTGGAGAAGAGGGTACGATACCTCAGAGGCGAAAAAAGTCGCCTGCGGCCCAACTGGGCCCGAAACGGCGGCTAGCCAATGAAATTGTCATTGTCGCCAGGGTCAGGTGGGCCCTGAAGTATTTAATTCCTTACAAGTCTCCTGGCCCAGATGGCATATATCCTGTCCTCTGACAGAGGGCTGGAGAGATCACCATAGGGCCGCTAGTCAGACTTTCTAGGGCTAGTCTGACGTTGGGACATGTCCCGGCGGCATTGAGGGGTACGAGAGTAGTCTTTATTCCGAAAGCAGGTAGGATTGGTTAGACCTTACCCAAGAATTTCGGTCCCATCAGCCTAACATCTTTCCTACTAAAAACAGTGGAAAGATTTGTGGATAGATATATCCGCGATAAGGTCTTGTCAATTAGGCCACTTTACAAGGAGCCTAATTGAAGGTCAAATGAATGAGAAAGGCCTCGCGATTGGAACCTTCGTCGACATCGAAGGAGCCTTCAATAACACCTCTGGAGAGGTGATCAGGGCGGCCATGATCACACATGGTGTGTCTATTGCAGTCGTGGAATGGACGTGCCATATGTTGGCCAACAGGAATCTAACTGCGACTAAGGGTGATACCACTTTATGTGGAACCGTTGACTCGGGATATCTGCAGGGAGGAGTTTTATCGCCCATGCTGTGGTGCTTAGTAGTGGATGAACTGCTTCATCTACTCTCGAATCAGGGCCACCACGTCATAGGTTATGCGGACGATATACTGGTTATCGTGCGCGGCCAGCATCTAGATGCGCTCTTCGGAGTAATGCAGCAATCACTGATGATAGTGGATTCATAGTGCAAGAAAACTGGATTATCGGTTAATCCGAATAAGACAGGCGCGGTTGTTTTCACCAGAAGGTACAAGTGGGGAACCACGAGTACATTGAAACTTGGAGGACAACAACTGGAAATCAAAGAACGAGCTAAATATCTAGGAGTCATTCTGGGTAAGAAGCTGTTATGGAACGAGCACCTGGAAAACAAGTGCAAGAAGCTAGTAGCGACTCTATGGCTCTGTAGAAGAGCCAAAGGGAAAAGCTGGGGCTTAAAAACGGAGACACTTATGTGGATCTACACAGCGATCATGCGACCGAGGCTAACCTATGCGGCGGTGGTCTGGTGGAGCAGGGTCCAGCTGTCCACTGTGAAGTCTCGACTGCAAAGGATCAGGGGACTGATTCTGAGAGGTATCACTGGAGCCTCGAAGTCGACAGCCATGATGGCACTGGGGGCACTAATAGGTTTAGAGCCCCTGCATCTTACCACCAAGGCCGTGGCTGCGAAGGCGGCCTGGAGGCTAAATTCGGTAAATGACAGAAGGGTCTCGACAGCAGTGAAGATCCCAGTCGACATCGCGAGGAGGCCGACCCTGAACATGCCCAGGGACAAAATGGTCACTCGCAACCTCTTCGACAAGAAGTATCGAGTTAGCCTATCCATGAAGGAGGAATGGGTTAACGGCGACGCACACCTGCCCAGTGATGGAGACAACTGGTTTACAGATGGCTTCAGGAACGAGGAGAATGCAGGGGCCGGCGTTTATCGTAGAAGGAATGGAATAGGCTTCACGGTCGAGATGGGGTCCTACGCCAAAGTTCTACAATCTGAGATTAATCTGCTCAGACAGCAGGGCTGCTATATTGGCCTTGAATGGAACAACGACCACGTCGCTATTAGTATGGGAATACTTTGAGGCACTAAATATGTTAGCGACGGAAAACCGAGTCACTCTGCTATGGATCCCTGGAGACAGCGGTATCAAGGGCAATGAGATATCGGATAGGCTAGCCAAACTAACAGCCAGAAGAAATTTTACTGGACCCGAGCCAGTTGTAGGTATTTCCAGTAGGTCAGTCACGGTAGAAATTAACAGTTGTCTGACTGAGGAACATCAGAATGAGTCGGATTTCGTCTCTGGTTGCAGACAGGCCAAAACACTCTTGGCCTCAAAGCTTAACTCTAACCGAGCAAGGGAAATACTCAAGCTCGGGAGGAACAAAATCAAAGTCCTAACAGAAATGTTTATAGGACATGGGAACCTCGGATATCACAGACATAAGATAAGGCTTGCGGAAAATTCCCTCTGTCGTCTGTGCGGAAAGGATAATGAGACAGCTACTCACATCCTTTGTCACTGCCCTGCGATTGCGGGGAAACGTCTAACACTCACAGGCAATTACTGCATCAGGAGTCAGAGATATCAGCCAACAACGTGGCTGCGGTCCTCTTCCTATGAAGAGGGCTTTGGGGTCACGCTTAGGCTCACAAGGGGACGCAACGGGGTTACCCAAGCGTCAGGGGCTGTGACGGTCTTAATCCAGAACTAATAATAATAAATACTAATGTTTAGTGGCCCACTTTTCGCTAATCAAATCTGTAAAGTTTCAGTAGTAATGAGTTAAGCTTTAACAATTTTGATTCAAGAGGCATTAAAGTATCTTTGGCGTAAGACAAAAAGCCATAAAATTCATATAAACTTCTTCAGGGACTCAATTCATACTTATTCAGGGTGATGCTTATTCAAGGCAAATCATTTTTACAAACTTTGCTAAATATTAATTGCAATTTTCTATGAAAAACTAAAAAAACGTAGAATCGAAAAAAAATTTGAAAATCGAAAACAGAACTCTGTTGAAAAGTAGCGCATGAAGACTCTGAATGTGTATAATTAATTTTGAGTCCATCGATTCATTGTTATTTTAAGATTGTAAAAATTTTGTATGTTGCTTGACTTTGTTCAAAAAATTAGAAGGCAATGGTTTTCAATTAGAAACAGGCTACGTCACGTTTACAATTTCACAACATGACCTTCTTATTGTTTCAATAGAGTTAGGTATGTTACATCATCGCGTTATTTTATTAAACTTTTCAGTTTTTTACGTTTTACATTTTTATAACCTTTTTTTAATTATTATATTCAATATCCTAATGGAATCAGTACTTTTCCACTAATCTTCGCTGGTTCACCATTTTTCGGTGTTTCATCATGTTTACCAAGTTTAATAAATGATTGCAATTTTCTGTAGAAAGTTATAAAAATGTACAACCGAAAAAAAATTTTGTAATCGAAAACAGAATTCTTTTGAAATCTAGCATACGAGAACCCGGAATATGCAGAGATAATTTATAGCCCATTGGTTCATTGTACTTTAAACAAATTCATTTTTTTCTTATTTTTTTCAAACAATGAGAAAGCAATATTTTGAAAATGAAAACAGACTAGGTCACGTTAACAATCTCACAATATGACGTTCTTATTGTTTCAATAGAGTTCAAAATGTTATACCATCTCGTCGTTTAATTAGATTTTCTACTTCCACGTTTCCCACATTTATAATTTTTTTCAAAGTATTATATTATACAGTCCTAAATAATATTTTTCCACCAAGTAATTAGTTTTCCACTGTTGAATTGAAAAATATCTTGACTACTCGAATTAGTAATTTTCTACTAATCTTTAGTAGCTCACTTTTCGCTAATTTTGAATTTTATAAATTAATCTCTGGCACAAAGTGAAACTTTTTACTCTCTCGTGACCTTTTCTCGTACGGCGAGATATTATTTATTCACAGCATTTTTTTCATAATTCTAAGCTCCCCTACAATACACAATTTGCAAGTTATCAAAAAATGTGCTCTCGAAATGATAAGCGATTTTTCTATTTTTCTTGGTGCTTAAGTTTTGAATGTTTCATCTCATCTCTATCATATATCCTTTCCATATTATATCGGGAAGGTCCCAGCATTTTGGCAATCCTTACAAAAAAATGTTTAGGGGTACAATTATGCTCTTATATTTGTCTCTTCTTAAGAAATCATACATTTTATGACTTTTAACACCGCTAAATATATATTTTTCTAAATCGGACACAAAATAAGAGTTTTGAATTTTGTTTTAGCTACAATTTTCATTCATAAAATATTTCTCTAATACTAATATGTATATTTGAAAAAAAAAAACATAAATCTCACTTTTTACGTAAATTTGATACTCATAACCTCTAAATATTTTTTTTAAAATCTGAAACAATTAGGAGAGTATTTTTTCTTTCAGAAAAACAAACTGTCACTCTACGGCTGCTGAAAAATAAAAAACAGTTTCTTATTAACCACCCCATTATTCAGACAAATTTATATATTATGCCATTTTAAATAAATATATAACTCTAGAATTTCTAAAATAAGAGCTAAATTTTTTATACCGCATGTTTTATACAGCAGGCAACGGTGAAAAAACAGTATTAAATTCTTTTTCATCACACCGCCATCATAAGTGCGATTTAAGGTACTGCGAACAATACCTAAAATAGCACTTTTTAGCATAGGCCATATAATTTTTACTTAGGGTATTTAGGATATTTAGGGTACTTAGGGTACATAGGATATTTTAGTATCGACTTCTTACCCCACGCACATTACCGGACTCCATCTCTGGACCCTCTTGGGGTTTTATATTAGGATTCTATGCAACCTATTTGCACTTATAATTGATTGGTGTCATACAAAATAGTACGTGACACTCGGTCCTTCAGTGGCACTTTGCCTCGTGTAAATGCCAGTACGAGTCGAAGTCGAGGCGTAGCCGAAACTAGACGAGTACTGCAACTTTCAGACTCGGCCAAAAAAGTGCCACTTAGGCTCCTTGTATCACGAATAACTATTTTGCAGGAATGGCATATCCGCAAAGTTTTCGTTAATTGAGGAAATGTTCATCTTCGAATTTTTGCCATATATCTCAAGCTGCGCGTCCAGTACAAAACTCATTCTTGCGAATAGAATTTGCGCATCAATTGCCCCAACATAGTTTTCGTCTCCATTATTATAATGAAAAATAACATTCTTATTTTTAATTAATAAGGAAATCTGTATTGTCACATAACCTTTCTCAAAGTTTATTCATAACTAATTTCAATTTCAAGAAAAATAAATCATAAATATATTTCTCAATTCAAGTAACCAGAGCAACGAAAAGATACGTATCATGAAATCATCTGAGATTCGTATTCAGAATAAATCGAAAAATAACTTAGCGTAATGTATTCAACTTAAATATAATCTACAAAGATTTACTTTCTTGTGAGAAAGAAGGTATAAGTCAGCCACACAGCGGTCAAATTCTGAATCTTAATTTTTCCTCAACGTTGGTATTAGATAACTACAAGTTAAACCTACAGTGGTATGAAAAATTTCGTTTTTATTTTAGTAGTTGTAAATTTATCAATTTATTTGAAATTGTACAATATCTGAATTTGTATAAACAATTATTAATTATTGTCGGATGAGCAATTATAATAAGGATTATGGAGTTATTGAAGTAAGGAATCATTGATTTTTTTGAAACTATTGTTAATTTTGAAGTATTCTAATTTTTATTTGTTTATAGCAAGGTTTAAACAGTTTAAGCATACAAGTTACCATTTTTGAATAGCTTTCTTGATGGTTTCAGATTATTCTGAATAAATGTGATTAATAAAAATAAATGGTGTACTTGAAAACTTTTCTGATATGCTGGAGCATGACGTCCGAGTGTGAGCGCGAGAACTTCCTTTACACTCGACCCTGTATCTCAATAAATCTTAATTTGTCCATTTCCCTACCTTACATTTTAAATAGTAAAAAGGCCAAGCTTTATTTTTGTGACTGTTCAAAAAAATCGAAGCACCCTAAATTGCGAAAAAAGTTTAGTGAATAACTTATTTATTCAAAAAATAGTAAAAATGGTTTTTGTTCTAAATAATGAAAAGGGATTAAAAGTGTAAAAATCACTTTCTAAATCTCTCACGAAAAATTGAATCGCGTAGTTAGAAATTGACTTACAGGCTTTTGAAACTACTTTAACTTTATACAAAAAAGTACATAAAAAATGAACGCTTTCGTATTAATTCTGTTTCGCATTTGTACAAACAATGTTGACTGTGTTAACATCTGTGACAACTATATTATCTTTTTAAAACAGAAACGTAGCTGAATTTATTATCTACTCAATGTGAGCAACGTAATATAAAGCAATACTACACACACATACAAGAAAATAAATATAATTACTGTTTTATTTATTCTTCTCGACGCAATTTTTTTATCTATGCTCTGTACACTTAATGTGATAATGACTTGTATATATACTGAAATATACTTGTAAAACGTTCTCTAATCGACTAGTTACCATTCCCAAAATTTTACAAAAATAATTTTTTTCTCTTCAGAAAAAAAATGAAAATTTTCACTGGTCCTCTACTCTTGACATGTGTGGTTCTCCTGTGTTCAATTGGTAAGTAGTTTAAAAATTTAATATCAAGATTCGCAGTAGTGAATTGCCGCCAACTCGAATATCTTTTCTCGAAAGAACGCTAGTTATCGTACATGGAGATGTAGACAGAAGTTTCGTAAAATATGACAAATGTATCCTTTATAGCAGTCCAGTCGATCTGTAGCGTACAATATTCAACCGATTTGTCTAAAAATTTCAGGATAAATTCTCTAGTTAAAAATTAAAGGGTATTTTCTGGTACCGTCAAACGGGGTGATTTCCGACATGTAGGATGAATTCTGACACCCCTAAATTCCTAAATAGGATAAATTACTCTAAACTATTTCAAGAATCTGGAATCAGTTCAAGCCTTGACTGGTTCTAGATTCTGGTTAAAACCACCCACCTCAAGTAATTTATACTATCAATTTAGGAATTTCCGAATTTACTCCACATCTCCGAAATTACCCTGTTTGACGGTAACCTTAATTCATAAATTATTTCTGCAGATATTTCAATTTTGATGTCCAAAATTCGATTTATTAGCAGTACAGTCGACCTATAGGCTATAATTTTTTACCGATCCGTCTAAAATTTTCAGGATTCATTGACTCGACTAAATTATTTCTATAGAGATATTTCAATTTTTATGCAAAAAATTCGACTTTTTAATAATAATTGGAACATTATTCTACGGATTTTTTCAAGGATTTTAATATGATTCTATCAAAGGACGCTCAGGGATACTTCTTAGAAAGGACTATGTTAAAAATCGGTCGATTTCTGCCCCAATCCGGAACGTTTTCTAGCTATTGGAAATTGGTCTAATAGGCTTGTATTTGATGGAAATGCATGTTTCAAGCCGGCTTACTCCGGGGAAATTGCTACAGCTTGCCATACATGCCTAAAATCATATAAACCTTGTTTAACCGCTGAAAGTGCAATCTTGGAAATCGATCGATGTATGGCAAGCTGTAGCAATTTCCCCGGAGTAAGCCGGTTTGAAACATGTATTTCCATCACATACAAGCCTATTGGAGCAATTTCCAATACCTGGAAAACGTTCCGGAGTGGGGCAGAAATCGACGGATTTTTAACATTGTCCTTTTAATTTAGGAATTATTTTTCAAAATTTTGCTCTTTTCATTTAAAAAATTAGATTCTTAGTAACTCAGGCGACCTGGAGCTCACATTATTGAACCGATTTGTATAAAAATATTGACATAACCCCGTTAGATGAATATTTAGAGCTAATGTATATATACCGCGAAATTTTGATTCATTCATTATGTTTCAATTATGTTTTTACTTTTAATTGAAAAAAATCGATTTTTCAGTAGTTTAGATGACACTATCAAGCCAATTTGTACAAAATTTTCAACATAACTATCGTTAGATGAATATACTATAAAAATGGATATATTTTTTAGATACTAAGCGGTACTCGTTTTATAAATAAAAGTGTGTGTGTGGAAAGGGGAAAGCTGCTTGATTTAATTATTTTTGCGTAGAATAAAATTTTCGAATGGTAAATTCAACTAACCTGAACATTCAAAAAGGTTATCCCACAGAAAAATTATTGAAGTAAACAGTCTTTCCCTCTGTATACACACTTCTATTTAAATAAGGAGTACTACTTCGTATTTAAAAAATTTTCAGCAACAAGCAAAATAATAAATTGGCAATTCCAATGTGTTTGAACAATTCAAAGGTTTCGTTCTTGTTTGTTTTTACTCCTCAATAAGCACTTGAAAATTGTGGCTTATAGGATTAATAAAAAATTTCAAAATAATCTATTTTCTTGATAATACATGGGCTTTTTTGCTTCGTGAATCAAAATTGCCTAGTGAAATTTTACAAATTCGATTAGCGAAAATGAGCCACTAAAAATGAGTAAAAAATTGCTAGTCAAGATATTTCCTAATTGAATAGTATAAAACTAATTTCTTGATGAAAAAATGTATTTAGGACTGTATAATAATTTAAAAAAGGGTTATAAAAATGTGAAACTTGAAGAATAGAAAAGTTTGATAAATTAACGCGATGGTTTAATATTCTTTACTCTTTTCAAACAATAAAAAGTGAAATTCTATACTAGATGTAGGCTATCGCCAATTCAAAAACATTACCTTGTGATTGTTTGAACAAAGTTAAAAAAAAAAAAATTTTTTACAATTTTAAAATTATAATGTATTAACATAGGTTACAATTTAATTGTTCATATTTAAGGTACTCATGCGCTACTTTTCAACAGGGTTCTGTTGTCGATTTTTGAAATTTTTCGGTTGTATATTTTCTTTATTTTCAATAGAAAATTGCAATTATTTAGCAAACTTTTTAAAAGTCATTTGCCTCGAATGAGCATCAACTTGAATCAGTATGAACTTGAGTGCCCAAAGAAAATTATTTTAATTGTATAGCTTTTTGCCTTATGCAAAAGATACTTTATTGCCTCTCTGCATCAAAATTGTTAAAACTTAACTAGTTGTTGGACCTTGGGGGCTTTTACTAAATAATAGAAGTCTTCTATTCTTTCTCTATAATGTACTTTATTATAACTTGCAACACTCTCATTGTTTTCATTGCGTAGAACAAAAGACGATGGAGAAACAAAAGACTGCCGGAGCCGCTCGCAAGTACGCACGCAGTCGCTGGTGCTATCCTCTGAACGATAGTGCCACCTACTGGCATTGTTGAAGAAGTAAAAGCTTCTGATAAATCTGATAAATCATAGTATCAATTTTAACTCGCAGAGAACATAAACGAAGAAATAAATTTTTATAAATTTTTGTAATAATCTCAAGATCAACTTAAATAACTGAATGCTTTTCGGCAGACCAGGTACTCTTTATTTTGGTAACTGTAGTCGTGATCTCCTCTGCAGATCCTTGTCAACCCGTCTTTTGATCTATTGCATAAAAAGAAAAATAATTATGTACATGTATATAAATGAGTACTATTATTTCGTCTAATTTATAGTGTAGTTTAACATCTTATCTCTAAGGTATTTATGTGTCTCTAAAGGCAGCGGTTTGGTGATTATGTCGGCGATGTTTTCTTTTGTAGGGATCCATCTAACATTGACTCTAGCAGATTCTACGCAAGATTTGATATAGTCACCATGGCTGTTAGCCATGTGCTTCTCATTTCCTGTTTTTTCTCTTTAATCTAAATATTCTTTGATATTTTCTACTGAATTATCAAAATTCTTAAGTTTGTGGCTCCCTTCTTTCTGTGTACAATCTCCAGTAGATTTATTATCACACCAGATTTTAACGGGATATAAAGTCTTTCCTATCATGTCTCGAATTGCTCTGTCTAATGAGATCAGTTCCTGACACGCCTCACTCATTGCCAAGTATTCGGCTTGTCATGTCGAAAGCTTGACCTACGATTGATTATGAATTCTCTATAATTTAAACCTAATTCCGTTGTTCCTCTAAGGTACCTGAACACTCTTTCAACGTCTCTCCAATCGTCTTCTGCTGGATTAAATTGTTTTCAGACAAGACAATTCACCGCAAAAGCTATGTCTGGTCTTGTAGATCCCGCTAAGTACAGCAAACTACCTACAGCTTCTCTAAATGGAACATTGATCTTCTTTTGTGAAACATCTAAATGTGTGTTATCATCTTTTCTTCTATCTATTCTATTTGTCACCTGTTTAGTAACCATAGGGATCTTTTGCGGTTTACTTTCATTCATGTTGAATTTTTCTAATATTTTCTCTGCGTACACTTTTTGATTTATTGTCATTACTCTATTTTGTCTACGCCTTCTAATTGTAAAAGCTCAAATAGTTTTTAGGTTCCCCAAGGTCTTTTACTTCAAAAATCCTACTTAAGGTTGATTTGATCTCTATTAATTTATTATTGTCGTTACTGGCTACTAATATGATATCTACATACAGTACTAACACTGCTAACTTTCCCTCCTTTCTCCAAGTAACCAGACATGGTTCATGCAAATCATTCTCTAGTCCTAGTTTAACCGCTTCTTCTGAAAAACATTTATTCCACCTTTGTGGACTAATCTTTAGACCATATAGTGCTCTCTCTAATTTGCACACTTTTGTTCTTCTAGTTCTTTCATCACACTCTGAACCTTCCGGTATTTCCATATAAATTTTTTCTTCTAGTATTCCATTCAGGAATGCTGTTTTACCATCCATTTGGCTTACTTCTAAATCATATTTAATAATGATTGCTAATACCGATCTAACAGCTGATAATCTGGAGACTAGAGCATATGTCTCTTTTAGCTCGTAAGCCTTTTTATCTTTGAACCCTCTAATTACTAACCTAGCTTTAAATTTGGTTTTTCCATCTTTTTCCTTCTTTATTTTATATGACCATCTAGAATCGATAACGTTGAGTTTACTTCCATCTTCCATTGTTTTTGGCCTATCTACTAACCTCCAAACGTTATTATCATTCATAGATTGTTATAGCTTTCTCCAATTCTAAGTTATTCTCAGCTGAGATTGCCTCTTTATAGTCTATTGGATCCTTGTCAATTTACGCTAGCAGTAAATATTTTAACTCGTCTTCTTCTAAATTATTATTTGATGAACCTTCTTCTATCTGATCTCTAAATTGAACCTGTTTAACATATCATTCCTTAAAAGTGAAGGAAGCAAAACTCGTATTATTTACCAATGCTTTACTCTACTAAGTTATCATCTTTAAATTCTTTTAGTCAGTTTTCACCTCCTAATTCTTCATATTTTTCTATAACTTCCAAATCTGGTTGACTAATTCTAAACGCATCACGATAACTGAATTTGTTTCTTATTGAAACGTACATGCCGTGACTCTAAGAATTTTCCTGAACTGGGATGCCACAAAATATACCCTGTCGAGGTATAACCAACTAATACCGCTTTAATCGCTCTTCCCGAGAATTTAGTTTCCGTTTTTGGAACCCTCGCATAAGCTACACATCCAAGTCTTCTAATTTTGTCAAAATGACTACTTGCATGAGGTGCCAATTTCTTGATTGGTACATTATATCCTATCGATTTGTGTGGAGTGCGATTGTATGCGTGTATTTCTGTCTCTACTGCTAACTCCCACATACTCTTAGGTAACCCTGAACCAAACATATGAGCTCTAACTTTTTTCTGTAAGGTTTTATTAAATCTTTTCGCAGTATCATTATGTTCTGGTGCGTATGGAGGTGAGAAATCACTTTTCATACCTTCTTTCTTCATTATCTCTAAAAACTCTCCTCCTGTGAATTCAGTTCCCTGGTCTGATCTAACATAGCATACTTTTTCATCTTTTCCTAATAAGTTTCGCGTTGATGCTAGGAATCGTTTCAGATATTTTCCAGATTCGTCTTTTGTTTTCATGGTATACGCTCTAGCTAATCTAGTGTAATCATCTACGAATATGGTAATAAATCTTTTTCCTTCTAGATGTGATACTGGTTTAATTGGCCCCATCGTGTCCGTATGAATTATTTGAAGTGGTCTGGTTGCTCTTGTTCTTTTATCTTTAAATGGTAATCTTTCCATTTTTGACATTATACATATCTCGCAGTCTAAGATTGAATCATCGAATTTAAGATCTTTCAATTTTTCCTCTAACTTTTGTAACTTCTTTAGATAATTTAACGACGCATGACCTAGCCGAACATGCCATAACAGCCTTATTTTGTTTTACAATAATATTTTTTATTTCTATCTCTAATGGGTTTCCTATGCAAATTTCTCTAATTGAGTCTCTACGTTATTTCTTATTACATCTTCTACTTCTTCGTAATCTAATATTTCTGTACTTTTTTCTGCGTTTGCTCGGTAAGCTCGTCAACAGTAACTATTCTGGCTCTACATTGATATTTTTCGTATTCTAAGCCTGCATCTTTGTCTTTTAACTTCTTAACTACCATAGTTACCGTCCAATTTGGCTTTTCATATTTTCAATTTAAAAAGATTTCTTCTGTCTCTTTATCAAAGATTTTTAACTTCTCATCATCTAATATATACCTAAACCAGCAAAAGCAAACCGTCTGAGGGAAATGAGATTTTCAGAGATATCACCCGCAGCAATAACATTAGCTAATTTAACTAGTTCGTCTTTGTTAGTATTAGATTGTAAATATAAATCCCCCTTTCCATATATATTTATATCCGGGGCTCTATTTTTATTCGCGCTTTTTATCACTTCACCTGCAGATTTCTTAAATTCTCTTAAAGCTAAACTTTTATTTATAATGTGGTCAGTAGCACCTGAATCTGCAATAAAAGTAATTTTATCTATTTTAATTTGCGCATCTAACCTATAGGCTACTTTAACGGTTTGTTGATCTCTGGAGTCGTTTTCTCTGACTCCATTTTCTGTTTTGAAGTTCTTTTTGAACTGGCCTCTATATCCTCTTTTTCCAATTTTCGCTCCATTACTAATTCCTCTAAAAAAATTTATTTTCTGCTCCCTCCCTTCCTCTAAATTCGGGTATTCCTTTTTCCCATTATTATTATTTTTATAAGGAACATACCTTCCACCTTGTCCTTCACAACCTCTACCTTTGGGGGATAGGTTGGAGTTGACTTTGTTATGGCAATCATCACCTTTATGCTCCGTAATTTTCTGGCAATAGTAGCAAAATCACAATGCTAATAATGTGAGTGGACATCCAGTTGACCTGTGTCCACTCTTATTACATACAAAACATCGTCCTTCTACTATGACTGGCCTCCTTGATGCACTTTGTGCCAGACTGGCCCTTGTGTCTTCATTTCCCTGGCCATCCGCAAGCCGTTCAGCCTCTAACTGCGATAAAAAAGATTTAATTTCTTCTAAATTCATTTCTTCATGATCAGTTTGTCTTCTAATTAGATCAGCCGAGCGTAGCTCTGGTTCTGATCCTGATACAGCTTGGTAAAAAGCTAATCTTTTTTCTTGATCTGTTAAGGGCATGGCTCCCTTAAAATTTTAATATTGTCTTATAATAGAGTCGAATCTTTCATAAAAGTCATAGATTCTCTCTGTTGGCTTCATCTTTAACTGATAGAGCTGTGACCTTGCCGAACAGTGAGTGATGTTTGTCTCGTTTCTTTTGTACTCTTTTAATTTTTCCAGTACAATTCTGGTATCTTTAACGTTAAGTATCCTCTTATAATACTCTTCGTCTAAATGATTAATAATTATATCTCTAACAATTGCATTTTTCTTAACGATTGTGTCTTCATCTAATCTCTTAGGTTTTGGTGCTGAACTATCAATAACATCTAAAAGGTTGCTTGCCATTAATTCTGAATGTAGGTAATCTAACCACAAATTTAAACATGCTTTTCTTGTTAATTTATATTCTCTTTTGACATTTACTTTTGATAAATTTTTCTCTACTTCTAATGTTTTCTTCAATTAATTGAAATTGCCTTTTATTTCTTCTCTAACATCTGCATCATTGTTTATACTTTCTAATTGTACACTATCTTTATTACTTCTAATTTCATTTGGGGTGGGTCCTGCTGGATGCTCCCTCTGGATTCCAGACGTTGACGACGACGGACCTGGATTTGCGTTCTGCTCGGCTGTGAACACAACTCTAATTAACATCTAATTACATAGTAAAAAATATTATCGGATCCGACTTCTAAACATATATTATTGTTCACAACATTCTAAATTTGACTTACAGTTTTGTTGTTGAGTCTCACTTCATCTTCTTCTAAATTGAGGTCTTTCTCTACGAGGTTCACCTCTTCTTCCCAGATCAAGTCTTTATCCGTCATTGTTTAACTTTACCTGCCGGGTTTTTAGGACACATATTTCAGTGTTTGTCTTCTAATTGTAAACTCTAATTTACTCTCTAATTGTTTTTCCTTTCTAATTTACTTTAGAATATTGTCCTTGTGCTCCTAGACTAGCTCGACCGCACTGCAAGTCGAGCTTGCCTGAAGCGAATGATCCAATATGCACACCCCAGCACCAGCACCCCTTTTTCTTAGAAAAATCTCCAAGCACAGCTGATAAGGCTGCTTTTAGGATAGAGCGATCGTGAACGCGTGCTGCACCGAAAGTATGCACAATTCGATCATCCTAATTAAGTTTGGAATTTCCGGCGTACGGCGACTTTTCATTCCACACTTGATACCGGGGTAAATTGTTTCAATTAAATTCTGTATGGTTATTAGAACACAATAGTATTTTTCATTCATTCGAACATTTTACCTATGCTTGTTGCTTCTAATTTTCTCTAAATTTTTGTTTAAAATTTTTGGTTAGAAAAAAATTTCTGTTCATAACTCTTCATTAAATAAATTAATTTCTAATTTTTCTTCTAATTAAAGGGATTTTATTTATTTCATTCTCTTCATTTTTCTTTTTAAATTCCTAATCAAAAAATTTTATTTCTATGTAATTTCCTTCTTAAACTTTCCATTAAATTAATTTTATTTTGAGTATCTTCTAATTTTCAACTAGCTAAGCATTAGTGAGTTGTATCCTTTGTTTCATATGCTTGAGACATGGCATCCCTCGCATGCCGAAAGATAAAGAGTGTCGGCCATCTTTTGTTTCGTGCGTGTTTCGACTTGCACGAGCGTGCAGTCGCGCCACCACACCACGACACTCAAACTTTTCAAATTTACCCATCACAATTTATTCACTTCTTAATTTTACTTTTCAATATTCTTCCGAACCTCCACCTCTTAAACAAAACTCTACATTCTACTCTACTTCCGGAAGTACATTCTAACTTTCTACTAGCGCTAGATTTTAATTTATTCATGCCGGCATATTTTAAAGAGTCACTTACCTTGCCTTCCAAGTGCCTCTACAATCTTCTAAAATCCTCTAAAAGTCTTCTCAAATCATCTAAAGTCCTCTTAATGACTGGAGACGTCCTTCGTCCAAACCTATGTCCCTTTGTTGCGCCCCTTTTCATGGGCTCCTTGTGGCCTCACTTTTCGGTTTTCACTTTTTAATCCTCCGTAAGTGTACTAAACAACACTACGCTCGCGCAGTGGATGCGTACCCTGTGCTCATAACCTGTTGGACCTTGGAGGCTTTTACTTAATAATAGAAGTCTTTTATTCTTTCTCTATAATATACTTTATTATAACTCGCAACAATCTCAGTGTTTTCTCTGCGTAGGACAAAAGACGACTGACTGCCGGAGCAGCTCGCAAGTACGCACGCAGTCGCTATAGTGCTATCCTCTGAACGAGGGTGCCACCTAGTGGCATTGTTGAAGAATTATAAGCTTCTGCTTTCGACACTAATCACTAGTGAAATTTCACAAATTTGGTTAGCGAAAATTGGGCCACTAAAGATTAGTAAAAAATTATCAATTCTATTAGTCAAAATATTTCCTAATTCAAGAGTGAAAAACAACTAATTGCTTAGTAAAAATATATAAACCTATTTAGGACTGTATATGATCATTTAAAAAAAGTAAAAACATAGAAAACGTGAAATATTGCAAATTCTAACCAAACGACGCGATGGTGTAACATTTGTAACTCTATTAAAACAATAACAAGGCCATATTGAAAAATTGTAAACATGACTTAGTCTGTTTCCATTTGCCACAAATTGCCTTCTGATTGTTTGCACAAAGTTAAGAAAAATAATAAGAATTTTTGTTATATACAATGGATCAATGCGTTATAAATTAATTATGCATATTCAAGACCCTCATGCGCTACTTTTTAAAAGAATTCTGTTTTCGATTTTCAAAATTTTTTACAGTTGTACATTTTTTCTAGTTTTCTATAGAAAATTGAAATTATTCAAGGGAGCGTGGATTTATAAAAAACATATTGCCTAAAAGGCTGTGAATAAAGAATGGCTCGTCGTACGAGCAAATGTCACTAAAGTTAAAAGTTTTATCTCGTGTCAAAGATTGATAGAACAAATTTTTTTAATAAATTCTGGTCATTGAGGGTTTTTATTTATAAATTTTTTTATGAACAATGAAGCAAGAGAGTTTATGAAGAATAAACAATGATATTAATTGTAGGTATAGGTTTTTTAACAGATTTAGGGAAAATTCACTGGTTGGCCTGGATGATTTTTCATTAGCAAATAAAATATCTATATGATTTTTTCTCTTAAAAATAGCAATTTTTTAACAACAATTCACGGAGAGAAGTTTTTATTCGATCGGAAGATTTCTTATTTCTTTCGAAAGATCTAACCTCGATATAGATAATGTATAATTTTTTAATTTTTCTGAGCAATAAATTCTGTGGTATAAATGTGCAAATATATCTATTTTGTTAAAAAATCAATTGTTTGAAGCGCTGTAAATTGTGAACGGTTTATAATACAAAAAAACTGCCATGAACTTGCGGTGGTCGCCAGGCCAGTCAGTGTAGTTCAATTTTGAAATAAAGAGATGAATTTTTAACTAAAATGATGAATCTTCAACAACAACAGAATAAGTTTTGAACAATACAGTTCAACATTCAACCAAGTATGTAGTTGAATTTTCAACCAAAAAGATGAATTTTTAACCAAGAAGGTTAATTTTCTACCAAAAAAGAGAAATTTTGAAGAAAATGCATGAATTTTAAACCAAATAATTAAATTTTTAAATAAATAGTAAAATTCTTAACTAAAGGAGATGAGTTTCTTACCAAAAATATGATAGTAGACTTTTCAATTAAAAATAATGAACTTTCAACTAAAAATATTTCGATTTTCTTATTGTGTTTCTATTAATTTAATTCGCAATTAAGCGAAAAAACGAGAAAACCAGAAAAGGGGAAAAATGGGGGAAAGTGGGGAAATGGGGAAGTTTCTTTAAAAACGGGGGAAAAAAGAAGAATTCTTTGAAAAGGAGGATTATTCTAACTGACCCGCTCATAACTATTTATTTCGTTCAAATAACGAAGAACTAAATCGTCTTAACAGATCGATGACAATTCAGCCCAACTCTCGACGATACCTGCAATGAGAAAGAAACAGTCTCAAAATGATGAATTTCCCCTAGATTCTCAAAATGAGTCTACGAAGCTCATTTTTCTTGCAACTCAAAACTTTTTTAGATCTAATTCAGGCTAACATTTTTGTTATTAAATATTTTTTGTATAAAAAATGATTCATAACAAAGTTGTAAATCTTTTGTGGGTAAAAATCAATTGCTTATTCATTATTTTCGTATCTTCTGTCGATTTTCCAAAAATTTAATTTTTTTCCTTTAATGTTATTTTTTACGATTAAAACAAAAAGTACGCGTCCTACCAAAAAATTATTTATAATAAATTTGTAGATCTTTTTTGAGTAAACAACTTTTGTCTATTTTTTTCGTATCTCGTGTCGTATTTCCAAAAATAGTTTTGCTGGAAAATGGAATTTTTGATTTTGGAAAAAGCATTTTCGATTGATAAAACCAGAACCGTTCAAATATATTTTTTCTCAATCAGTGAATCCGAAAATGTGGAGATTTGATGAAATCCGCGAATTTGAATTTTCACATAAAACCAATACCTTTTCATTGAGATGAGAATGTAAAAATTGTAGTTTGTCTTTTTGGTACAATACTGTACTATCTTTTTTTAGACATAGGAAGGGTCACAAATTTGGATCAATGTTTTCATTGCAGCAACAAAAAGCACCATAATATGACAGGGAGTAACTTGGCATATGGGGCAATATGGCACATAGGGCAGTATGTCACATGAGGTAATATGGCACATGGGGTAACGTGGCACATGAGGTAATGCGGCACACCGGGTCTATATTTTTAGTTAGGGTAGTTTATTTCTGACAATATGGACAACGGGATAATATAGCACTTGGGGTAATGTGGCACATAGGGTCTATTTTTTGGTTGAGGTAGTGTATTTAATACAATATTGTACTCTCTTTTCCAAAAATATACAAATTGGGTCTATGCTTTTGGTTAGGTCAGTTTATTCAGTACAATACTGTACTATCTTTTTTTTAAAACATCCTCGACTCCTGAAACAGCGGCGGCGCGATCTTTGTATGATATAGAGATATCAACATCAATATAAATTATATGCATCTTATTGTGTTAAGTATTACAAATTCTTATTATTTTGAGACGATTATTTTATTGAATAAAAATTTTTATTGAAAAATAAGTTAAATTTCACCAAAAATATCTACGATGCAAAAAATTCCGCCAAGTAAAAAGTTTTCTGTACAATCAACATACAGTTTGTTAAATCAAAGTTTGCTCAGAAATTCTAAAAGATATCTAAAATTTTCAATTTATTTGATTGATAAAGTTACATAAATTTTATCAATTTGATAACAGAGATGTTACAACTATAGATTACTTGGCAAACTTTTGTTTCATAAGCTATGTTGATTGTATCCTGATAACTTTTTACTTGCCGGAATTTTTTATATCGTAGATGTATTTAGTGAGATAATATTATATCAGTTCAATAAGATTACGGAATATTTCAACTTATTCTTGTCGATCGAAAAAAGGTGTCTTTTCAATTAAATGGTGAAAATAGCATTCGAACTTGAATTGTTATATTAAAATAAGCATTCTTTTAATTCAAATTATATCTTAGAACCAGTTAAATACACACACAAAATTTGTCAATAAACTTTTAATAATTTAAACTCTTTCTATATATATTTGAGTATTTTTAACTTTCATTTAACAAAATACAAATGGATACAGTTAACATTAGCGTCCCCGGTCACATTCTGATTTTTGGATTTTCGAAAACTCTAAAGCCTAAGCTTCTATCTAATATCAGGAGAACATTATCATGTATTAATTTTTTTCAGATTTAAAAAAAAATGTTAAGAGTCGTTTTCATGATAAATAAAAGGATAAAAATGAGGTCTTTGCGGACGCCTTGAAGTACTGACTTTGTGATACAATAAATATTAAAGATTTTTTAAATATCGGCATTTCGGCAATGGCGTAGCCAGGGGATTGGGCTGAGGGAGCTCAACCCCCCCTCCCTGAAATTTCGTAATCACATCTTTTATAAACTGAAAAACTTCATTCTATTTACAACAGCTTGTGTCTATGTTCTGACAGCTCTGTTATTTGCCATAAATGATAATGATAAAGAGAGATTATATGGGGTATAGATATCATAATAAACTAGGGTCTATTCTGCATGCTACCTGCGAAAATGAAGGCAGTAAACTGTAGATTTCCACATTTAAAATTAAGTAAACTCAAAACTATAAATGCCATGAAACAATATTTGAGCACACCAAAGATTCAATTATAAGTATAGTTTTGTCCTAATCCAGAACAACTACCTAAAAGGTAGGAATTCGCGAGTGGATCATAAATTAGGAAGGTCCTCACACATGGAGAAAAAGTAGAAGAGAATTTTATGTAAAAAATTTAATTTTGAACAACTCTGTTCTTTTTAGATTATCCCTCTTGTTAGCAATTTTCGAAAAAAATTTAAAATTTAAAAGGTGGACTTCTCGAGAAAATCCAGTTTTCAAATATCAAGAAAAACTAGTGCCATTTTTTAATTTAAAAATTTTAAATATTTACTTCAGGTCATTGAACGCTGAAATACTTTTCTCTCTACATATTTTCATTTTGGAATTAAATATTTCAGTAGTGACTTATTCGATTCTTGAAAAAAATCAATCATTTAAAAAAATTTGAAAATCGATTGTTCTGATTAATCGGCTTGGAAAAAATCCATTTTCAGTCGATTTTTTGAAAAATCCATTTACTTTTTTTTAATATTCATTTTTTCGAGATATTTACATTATTAATGATGATAAATCTCAAATTTATCCTATTTTGCAATACCTTCTTATAGAATTAATTTGACGACTTCGCTTAAACCTGATTTTTCGTAGAATATGGATACTTTACAAGTATTTTTAAGAAAAACCTGTTATTCTTGTTTTTATAAAGATCGCGAGTTTTCATTGCAGATTTGCTCGTTAGAACTGTATCTCTTATTATATCGGTGTCAACGCAGATACGAATCAGTCGTCATAAATTCAATATACCATATTTCAAAATGATTCTTTCTAGATATTACTTTATATTTTACAACTTAAAATAGTTTTCAGACGACAGATGGGACTTTCCACAAGCCCTATCTTATGTATGTGATATCCGAGGTTCCCATGTCCTATACACATTTCTGTTAGGAATTTGATTTCCTTCCTCCCGAGCTTGAGTATTTCCCTTGCTCGGTTAGAGTTAAGCTTTGAGCCGAAGAGTGTTTTGGCCTGTCTGCAACCAGAGAACAAATCACACTTATTCTGATGTTCCTCAGTCAGCCATCTGTTAATTTCTTCAGTGACTGACCTACTGGAAATACCTACAACTGGCTCGGGTCCAGTAAAATTTCTTCTTGCTGCTAGTTTGGCTAGCCTATCCGATATCTCATTGCCCTTGATACCGCTGTGTCCAGGGATCCATAGCAGAGTAACTCGGTTTTCCGTCGCTAAATTATTTAGTGCCTCAAAGCATTCCCATACTAATAGCGACGTGGTCGTTGTTCCATTCAAGGCAAATATAGCAGCCATGCTGTCTGAGCAGATACGGATGTTTCTTTTGCTGTCATACTCTTTTGCCTTATAGGCGCAATGGAGTATGGCCATAATCTCAGATTGTAGAACTGTGGCGTAGGACCCCATCTCGACTGTGGAGCCCATTCCATTCCTTCTACGATATACACCGGCTCCTGCGTTCTCCTCGTTCCTGGAGCCATCTGTAAACCAGTTGTCTCCATCACTGGGCAGGTGTGCGTCGCCGTTAACCTATTTCACCTTTGTAGATAGGCTAACTCAATACTTCTTGTCGAAGAGGTAGCGAGTGGCCATTTTGTCCCTTGGCATGTTCAGGGTCGGCCTCCTCGCGTTGTCAACTGTGATCTTCACTGCTGTCGAGATCCATCTATCATTTACCAAATTTAGTCCCCAGGCCGCCTTCGCAACCACGGCCTTGATATTGAGATGAAGGGGCTCCAAACCTATTAGTGCCCCAAGTGCCATCGTGGGTGTCGACTTCGAGGCACCAGTGACGCCTCTCAAAATCAGTCCCCTGATCCTTTCCAGTCAAGACTTCACAGTGGACAGCTCGACCCTGCTCCACCAGACCACCGCCGCACAGGTTAGTCTGAATCGCAAGATCGCTGTGTAGATCCACATAAGTGTCTCCGGTTTCAAACCCCAGCTCTCCTACAGAGCCATAGAGTCGCTGCTAGCTTCTTGCACTTGTTTTCCAGGTGCTCATTCCATAACAGTTTCTTATCCAGAATGACTCCTAGATATTTAGCTCGTTCTTTGATTTCCAGTTGTTGTTCTCCAAGTTTCAGTGTACTCATGGTTCCCCACTTATACCTTCTGGTGAAAACAACCGCGTCTGTCTTACTCGGATTAACCGATAGTCCAGTTTTCTTGCACCATGAATCCACTATCATCAGTGCTTGCTGCATTACTCCGAAGAGCGCATCCAAATGCTGGCCGCGCACGGTTACCAGTATATCGTACGCATAGCCTATGACGTGGTGGCCCTGACTCGAGAGTAGTTGAAGCAGTTTATCCACTACTAAGCAGCACAGTAAGGGCGATGAAACTCCTCCCTGCGGACATTCCGAGTCAACGGTTCCACATAAAGTGGTATCACTCTTAGTCGTAGTTTGATTCCTGTTGGCCAACATGTGGCACGTGCATTCCACGACTGCAGTAGGCACACCATGTGTGGTCATGGCCGCCGTGATCATCTCTTCAGAGTTGTTATTGAAGGCTCCTTCGATGTCCATGAAGGTTCCAATCGCGAAGCCTTTCTTCTTCAGTTGTCCTTCAATTAGGTTTACTGCTCCGCTTAGGGCCGTCTCCGTCGAGTGACCAGCCCTATAGGCGTGTTGCTCCTTGTGAAGTGGCCTACTTGACAAGACCTTATCGCGGATATATCTATCCACAAGTCTTTCCACTGTTTTTAGTAGAAAAGATGTTAGGCTGATGGGACGGAAATCCTTGGGTAAGGTATAACCGATCCTACCTGATTTCGGAATAAAGACTACTCTCGTACCCCTTCATGCCGCCGGGACATGTTCCAACGTCAGACTAGCGCTAGCCAGTCTCACTAGCGGCCCTATGATGATCTCTCCAGCCCTCTGTAAGAGGACTGGATATATGCCTTCTGGGCCAGGAGACATGTAAGGACTGAAGGACTTCACGGCCCACCTGCCCTGGCGGGGGTAACAATTTCGTTGGCTAGCCGCCATTTGGGGCCCTGTTGGGCCGCCAGGAACTTTCTTTGCCGCTAAAGTGTCGTCCACTTTTCTCCAAACCTTGAAAAGTCGAGGAAATGTGCCTTAATTGGGTGAGCCAAGGTATCCCCGTCCGAATCTAAGTACCCCCCGCCGGGCAATTTCAGATTGCCGAGAATAGCGTCTGTATTTCAAAAAAGCAGCTTATCCAGTCTAGCTGCCTCAGCTCCCTTCTCGATGTCTGTGCAAAAGTTGGTCGAGCTCTCTTGCTTTGTCTTAAGTATTGCACCCCTGTATTTATCCCTCATCGTCGTGAATGAGGTCCATAGTTCCTTCGTTTTGCCAGTACTGGCACGTCTGAACCTCTCTATGGTTTCCCTGCGAAGCTCTTCGAGTTTTCCATTCCATCAGTGTGTCTGCCCAGCCTTTCGGACTCTTGTAGGTCGACAATTACTTTTATAAGTAGCTTTGATGGCTTCCGTGAAATTTTTGGCTGGCATCTCCAGGGTATCCACGTCTCGAGTTGACCCGGGAACCTCTGAAAGTGCACATCTTAGTTCCGTAGAAAATTTATCCCAGTCCCTTCTTCTTGGATTTCTGACCCATTTAGGGCCAGCGTGTACAATGGATTCCAACACAAACTCTATTTGTGAGTGATCTGAGAGAGTGGGTGCATCTGAAACTCTCCACTTCTTCATATTATCTCTAAAACTACTGGTACAGAGAGTGTTGTCAATGACTTCCTCCCTGACCGAGTTACGGAACGTCGGGGTGTTCCCCGTTTTAAGAATATCTAAACCAGTGGTGATTAGGTATTCCAGTAGGTGATTACCTCTTGAGTTGATGTCAGTGCTGCCCCACAAAGTATGGTGGGAATTAGCATCGCATCCCAGCAGAAGAGAACTACCCCTTACCTTGCAATATTCCACCAGTGTACATACCTCCACTGGTGGGTTGGTATCGCTGTCATAAGGAAAATAAGCCGATCCCAGAACTAGCTTTCCTATTCAGTGAGACAGCGTTAACTCCCTTCGCCATGATGCAGGCCCTTGGTTTGGCCGCCTTGGAGTCCCTGTAACAAAAACCACCAGCCCCCCCCCCC
>CAKNYM010032774.1:0-21807 GCA_932195095.1 Andricus curvator
AAAGTATAAAAAAGTATAAAAGTTGAAACTATAGTTTAATTTTCAACCTAAAGAGCTGATGAATTCTCAACGAAACATGTAATAGTTGATATTTCAAACAAAAAAGACATTAATCTTAAATAAGAAATAGTTTAATTCAGCCAAATAGACGCATTTTCAACAAAATAGTTTATTTATTAAGTAAAAAAGATTAATTTTTAACCAAATAGTTGCATTTTTAACCAAAAAAGAATACATTTCAAGCAAGACGATGAATTTTCTACCAAAAAAGACGAATTTTGAACAAACTTTCAACGAAAAAGGTAAAATAATATTCAATTTTAATTCAAAATGAAAAAAAATACTTCAATTTTGATTTATTTTATTATTATCCTAAATATGAAAAAGTATGAATATTCAAAAAAAATTGAAATTGCATTTTCAGTGTACAAAATTAATTTTTAACAAAAAAAAAACGAGTTTCAACAAAAAAAAATTATTTTTTAACAACATAATTCAAGATATCTTCTCATGAAAGTACAAAGTGCCTATCAGACCTGGATATCAATCTGAGCTACACTTTATCAAAATTTCATGATCATAGCTCTTTTACTTTTCGAGATATGGTGAACAGAAAAAAGTTACATACACGCACACATACACACACGGACATTTTTTAAAAACTTTATTTTCGAGCTGCTGGGGTCGAATTATATCAAAATATGGCAAAAAAGTATATTCGAAAATTTAGGTAATTACAAATCTCCCTCTATGAGGAAGCAATAATGAATTGATTAATCATCAATTGAGTAATTAATTAATTACACCGATGTGCAATTATCTGATCCCTCGAATCTGCTTTTGTCTTTCGATAAAGACCAAAGTAAATCACCCGTCGACAATTAATACTGTTACTATATCTAAAATTGCGCAAAACATCGATCGATGAAATTTTTATTATCTGATAAAATTTGAAAATGATAGAAGTTGAAAAAAAATATTTAATTTTAATTTATATTTATTTATTTATATTTTAATAATTATAAATTTCGTTCAACCGGCTCGAATCGTGTAACGCTCTAATAATAGGAAGGTCGGATGCGTTACGACCGACCCCCTGGGTTCAAGTATCGTCGAAAAACTTCACGCTATAAGTAGATGAGTAAGGCCGGTTCTAACGCAAGATTCCTACCTTACCGACATCGAGAAGCTTCTAACCTGTAGTGGTTCGTGTCCGTGCTAAATTTTTCTTGAAAGTGGTTCATGTCCGTGCTAAGCTTCTAGAACATTCTCGAGGGTCCTGATGACGTCATCATGCATTCCTACCTTACCGACATTGATACAAGAGGGGTACTGGACCTACTTTACCGGCATCGAGAACATTCAACATTCCTTGATGATGACGTCACAGTAATATTGCGCAACTGTGCCAGCTAAATTCATGTAACAACAGGTTCAAGGTTATTTCTTATCTCAAGAATTTTTCGTGTAAATACTTGCAAGGTTAAATTTTGCTTTGTCCTGGCAATTTCTACTGCGTAATATAGTTATTGCAAGAAAAACAAGGATGATTTATCGCGTTTCTAACTCAAAAAGTAAGACGGAGTCTGGATACGCGTTACAAGGCGGGTTCTAAGCCACGGTTTCTAAGCCAAATTTACAAGACGCGTTCTAATCCGCGGGTTCTAAGCCACAGTTTCTAAGCCACTTTTACAAGACGGGTTCTAAGCCACGGGTTCTAAGCCACTTTTACAAGACGGACTCTGGATATGTATTCTCGGAGGGTCCTGGTGATATCATAGAATAATATTGCACAATTCTGAATTCATGCAACAACAGGTTCATGGTTTTTTCTTATCTCAAGCATTTTTCGCGTAAATACTTTCAAGGTTATATTTTGCGTTGCAAAAAAGAATTATATCCCAAACGTGTCGATTATAATGTAGAATCTTCTAGAATTTCTAAAGATAAAGAGGAAGATACAATTAAAATTAAAATAAAAAAATAATTGAATAATATAGTTAAGAGATTGTCTAAAGGAATAAAGCATTTCTTATGGTAGGTCATATGTTCAGAATTCTTATCGTTTCATTCCGGCATCGAGTAGCGAGCGAGCACTAGAGAGATAACGTCCAGACTTGTTTTAGACGTTTTGATTTCAGAAGCAGCATTCAGCATCGGCAGTCTCAAGCTTCACGCATTTCATTAGACTCTACTTTCGTTCTCTAGAGATCACTTCTTTCTTACAGCTCGCAAAAGTTCGCTTTCTTAGTCGACCCACAAAGTTTGATAATCATTCTTTTGCTATATGCTAGGTCCCATCAATCTCTCGACGTGTTACATGAAATAAGATACTGCAAACAATTTAGAGACTCAAGAGAGAGATAATACAGTGTGCATTTTATTCCAGGCTTTTTCACACGTGCTTTAACTTATTTATATTAAGAGTGCACTGTTAAACACTTATCACACCTTAACGACACTTGATATGAGGTCACGTACCTTTTTTATTCACAGATATATGCTCGTTTTTCAGCATCTTTTTCATCTCTTATTTAGAAAGGGCAATTTTGCCTATTACACGTTGAAGACTTAAATTTATAAGAAAAATAAGCTAAATACAAAACAAATATTTTACAATTTTCAATCATCCACTAAAACTACTGTATAATATAGTTTTATAGAAATCGAGGATGATTATATTGCTTTCCAGCTAAATAATTTAATTTAGCGGTCAAATTTTTTTTCTACAATGTTCAACCGTTTTAGAACTTTGAAATAAAGAGGTAGATATATTTACTATCAGAGGCCATAAAAACCTACCTTATCGATATTCTACAGCTGTAGTGCTTAGTTTCTAGAATATTCTTAATAACGTCATCAACTTATACTGCGGAATTTCTGGAAAGAAATTTTCGTAAACAAGTTCAAGGTTATTCTAATGACACATTACACTTTGCGTTGCAAAAAATTATATTCCAAACGTGTCGATTATAATGTAGAATCTTCCAGAACTTTGTTGCATCATATGATGCAATATCTGGCAACATTGCGCAAAAGTCTCCAGAAAAATGGTAGAGAGGGTAAGCGTCTATAAAAAAGCTATGAAAAGCTTTAAAGCTATAAAGCTATAAAAAGAATATTCCTGATGGCATCATCACATTATACTGAGCCATTTTTTTTTTCGTAAACAAGTTCAAGGTTATTTTCAATGACACATTACATTTTGCGTTGCAAAAAATTATATCCCAACGTGTTGATTATAATGTAGAATCTTCTAGAACTCAAGGATAAAGAGGAAGATAAAAAATTAAAATTAAAAAATATTTCAAGCCAATCGAATAATATAGGTAAAAGAGTATCTAAAGGAATAAAGCATTTCTTCGAGTAAGGTCATATGCTTGGGATTAAACGTTTTGATTTTAGAAAACATTTGATGCACTGACCGTCTAAGCCTGCATACATTTCATTAGTCCCTGCTTTCGTTCTCTAGAGATAACTTGTTTTTACTGCTCATAAAAGTTTGATTCCATAGTCAACCCACAACGTTTGATAACCCTTCTTTTGCCATATGCTAGGTCCGTCAACCTCTCGACGTGTTACATGAAATAAGATACTGCAAACAATTTCGAGGCTCGAAAGAGAGATAATACAGAATGCATTTTATTCAGGGCTTACTCACACGTGCTTTAACTTATACATATTAAGGGTGCACTGCCCGACACTTATCGCTTCTTATATCATATAAACACACTTGATATGAATTCACATGCCTTTTTTATTCACAGATGTATGCTCGTTTTTCAACACCTTTTTCATCTCATATTTGGAAAGGCTAGTTTTGTCTATTACACGTTGAAAATTTAAAATAAATGTATAAAAAAACAAGCTTAATACAAAATAAATATAATCAAATATTTCGAAATTTTCAATCATCCACTAAAGCTACTGTATTAGTAGATGGGTAAAGCTGGGTTCTGAACCAAAAAGTAAGATGGAGTCTGGATACGCATTAAAAGACGAACTATGGATCTCACTTTTGAGCCACTTTTACAAGACGGACTCTGGATATGTATTCTAGGAGGGTCCTGATGACATCATAGAATAATATTGCGCAATTATAAGAACCGAATTCATGTGAACAGCTTCAAGGTTATTTCTTATCTCAATTATACATTTCGTGTAAATACTTTCAAGGTTACATTTTGCTTTGTCCTTACATTTTCTACTGAGTCATATGGTTATGAGAGAAAAAAACAAGGATGATTTATTGCTTCCTTATAGATAACATATTCAACTAAAAATTCCTGTCTTTATTTAGTGTGCAAATAATTCGTGAAAAAAATATTTCTGCAGTCTAGAAAAACTTCTAGAACTTTAGGATATATTATTAGAGAACATTTTACAGTTAAAGTGGTTCATGTGCGCTAAGTTTCTGAAATATTTTGATAACATCATCCTGAATTCCTACCTTACCAACATTGATACAAGAGAGGTACTGAACCAGGGAGATAGAACCACTTTTTCACGAGAGGGCTACTGAGCCAAATCTATGTATTTAGATGCAAGATATTGGACCACTAATACAAGAGGGATACTGAGCCACTTTTTTACAAGAGGCTTACTGAGTCACTTTTTCAAAAGGAAGGTGCATCTCTACTTTGCCGACATCAAGACCATTCCACAGCTGGTCACAAAATAATATTGCGGAATTGTAAGTGCCAAATTTGTCTAAGCAGCTTTTCTAGAAAAAGTTTCAAAAACATTCTACATGTAGTTTGATAATAATAATAATCTGAGGATATATAATAATGCATAATTATTTAATGTGTGTTCGGTTTATTGGAAGAGCTTGCTCAATTGACACTACTGAAAGACAGTTGAATTAAAGTATTTATTAAAAGAATAGTGGTTTGTTCGATAATGGCTTTTCAGTGAAAATTGTATGATCAATGAAATAACATTCATATTTGAAAATGTTCAGGATATGAAAGGAAGATTAATAGCAGAGATGGTAATACGTATATGTATAGTGGAGAATTCTGATTTATGAATACAAATGCATATATTGCTTTTCACGAAAGAACAAAGGAGAAGGAACCCATTTTTTAAAAATATTTTACTCTTATTATATCATACGTAACAATAAAAATGATTAATATACCATAGAAAAAAGTATAAATCCAGCCAAGACAAAGAAGCATCCAAATAATTGCTGGAACGAGAGCTGTTATGACAATTTGGAGGAGTTAGGTTAATGTTGATTACAACAGAAACGAAGTTTTTCTATTCAAACTAACATTTATGACATCATCTCATTGGTTTAAACATAAACGTGAATGCACTGTTAAAAATTTGAAGAGTTAATGGCTAGCGGAGTTGAGAGTACAATTTTTTGGATTATAAAATCGACTCAGTATCGAATACATTCAACTCCGCATATTTTACTCTAGAGTAAAATACATTGAGCAAAAGGTTCTGAAGTGCATTCAGAGTGAATATAATTAATTCGCACCGCACAGAAACAAAATCTTAACCCATGCTCAATCCGGAGTTAAAGAGTCGTGGCGGGACTTCTTATGGAGTTTATGTTCGGAGCTGCGTTCGCAGAAAACTTGCAAAACACTCTCTTCGCAGTTGTTCGCCACATCATGGCCGCAAGTCAACGCGTGCGAAACTGCGAACTCGAAACATGAAAATTGTTGAATCCAGAATTCTAGGTGGTCGCGTGTCGCGTCAGTGCGTTTTGTTATTTAATATTTAGGAAATTGAAATATGTTGGCAATAAAAAGAGTGAGCTATGGCAACCAGACAAAGTGAGTGAAAATTGTATATATATGAATCAGAATTGGGATACGAAGAACTCATAGTCGCCGGTAAGTATCATTGTATATATTTTATTAATTATTAACATATCCATCATGCTTTTGAATCTTTTTGTACGATTTAAAAAACTCGTTTGAATTGTTCCTTTTAAAATTGATAAGGAAATGCTTGAAAAATTGTACTTAATATGCTTTCGGAGCATTCAAATAATATTCCTTGACATTTCTGAGTAAGTGGTTTTAGTAGTAATTTTTAATAATAAAAGGTTTCTAAATGAACTTATTTGTCTTATTTTCCAATTTTATCAGGAATAATCTACACGAGTTTTTTAAATCGTACAAAAAGATTCAAGAGCATCATGGATATGCTCATAATTATTATTATATACAATTATACTTACCGGCGTCTATGAATTCTTCGTATCCCAATTCTGATTCATATATACAATTTTCACCCGCTTTGTCTGGTTGCCATAGATCACTTTTTTTATCGTTTTTTAAAATCTTTTTTCTAAATATTAAATAACAAATCGCACCGACGCGACATACTCCCTTCAGCGTTCCTTTTCAACGATATTTACTCCTTAAAATCAACTTCTGATGGTGTCGTGGGACAACTATAGGGTCAGGACTGAGTTGATTGAAATAACTCTGGACTGTGCAGTAAGGGAGTTCTTTTCCAAGAGTTACATTTTAACTCGTCTTCTTCTACTCCGCTGGCCGTTTACTCAAAACAGTGGGACTTTTATAGGGTATGCTTCGGAGTTGATTTTAACTCCGCTTTTTTAACAGTGTGGTTTTTAAATAAAGAAGAAGAAGAAGCTGTTTCAAGAAAGTCCATGAAACACCTTCTTATGATGAAGAAAAGAAAGGATAAATAATAATATGAGTGAAGTATGTGCAAGAGAGAACCATGTCATGTAATTTACTTATAAGCTATAGACTAAATTAATTTTTATATTCTAAAAAATCAACTCATGATAAAGTAACAGCAAGGTATGAAGCATGTGTGTGTGTAGGCTAGAGAGAGAAAGGGAGAGAGAGCTATGTATTTAAAAAATATGTAATTCTAAAAAAATAATTTTGTAACTTTTGCAAGATTTCAGAAGGCTTTGTGATTGAGCGACTCAACAAAAATAATCATAAATCTCACAGCATGCCTCCGCAAATGAATCAAAAACCATATACAAATTTTGCATGAATCTTGAAAAATACCAACAGATTCTTAAGAGATCTTATTACATCCAGTGGATCACAGTGAGAGATTTAGAATCTTATATCGATATAGCTGAGATGTCACATAAACTATTAGCAATTAATACCTGGTAGCCACGTAATAATTTTTTAATAATATTGATTCAACTATTTTGGGATGAAAAAAACATATAATTCGAATGCTCTTGTTACAATTTATAAAATCAGCTACATCAATATTATAATGAACTGTGAGAAATGTTGAAATCATCTTTCGCATAATAAAGTAATCTGCCGAAAAGATTCAATTTACTTACTTGAAACATTGAAATAAAGTACCATGAATGATAAAATAAATTCAGCAACATTAAAATCTAATGCAAGAATATTGCAAATCAAACATTAAAAAATAATACAATGATCTAGTGATAACATGAACATCTAGTTTCTAGAACTCTTAAATCAACATTTAGTGATATAAAAATTTAATTAAATAATACTAAAAATGCTGAAAGAAGTATTGATTACGTATATTAAATAAATCCATTTAAAGTGACAAGGATTTCTGGTTAACAGAATAATGGATATAGAGTTGATTCAACTGTTCCAACTTAGTAGGCGAAACTTTGTTTCACTAAAACGGGAACCTCTGGTTTAGCAAAGATTAGCATAGAGTGTGCCACCATCGGATATGCTGCTTTTTCTTGTAGTTGTAATCACGATTTCCCTGTTGAATCTTGATTTATCCGAAATCAAGTTAAATGTGTGTATACCATTAAGGCATTTCCCTTTCAGGGTAGGCGTGACACTACTTGATTTGGGTAGTGTTTCTGGGTGGATAGTTTCCTGTAGTAAATAACTACAAGTGTGGGCTCACCACACCCACGATGTGCCAACAGCACTCAGTATTCTTGAATGTTCACCCATCCAAGTAGTAACCGCGCCCAATGCTGCTTAACTTCAGTGATCTGACGAGAACTGGTTTTTTCAGTCTGGTATGGCTGTTGGCCATAATAAATAAACTATTAAAATGTATGTGGAAGAATAGAGGACGAGAAGGATGAGGATGATGAGGATATGATAAAGAATAGAGGGTGAGGAGGATACTATAAATATTACAATTAAGTCAAGTAGGTACTGAAAATATTAGATTCAATGATTATATACTCAAAATTGTCTGTTAGAGAGTTTAAAAGCTGTGTTGAGCTTCCTACACTTTCTTCTTGAAAAATTGGTGTGTATATGTGGCATTTGAATGTAAAATAAAGGAGCGCATCGCCTTCCAAATAATAAAAAAAACTAACGAAACTGTAGGTAATGCCTTGTTCCTGCATGCTAGATGTATCGCCACTCTTGGTGCTGCCCTCTGTGCTGAGCTTGATAAATAGCCATCCTCATATAATATTGACTTTATGTAAAAATCAATGATATTAAAATCTACTTTTATATAAAAAATTTACATTATTATTTTCTTAGAACCAACATTTAATTGTGGTTAAATAAATTCAGTTAAACAGATAAGGATTTCAGCTTAACAGAATCATGAACATACTTTTGATTCATCTATGTCAACTTAGTAAACGAAAACTTAGTTTCATTAACAAGGGGTCTTGGGTTAATAAAGATTATGATAGAGTGCACCACTATCGGGTACGCTGCTTTCCTTATAGTTGTAACCGCGTTTCACCTGTTGAATCTTAAATTATCCACAACTGAATGAACTATTAAAGCGTAGAAGAAGGGGACGGAATTGAGGAGGAGGGCAGAGGAGGAGGTGGGTATGATAATGATGTAGTTAAGACAAGTAGGGACTGAAAATATTAGACTCAATGATTATATATGCACTAATCTTCTGTTATAGATTTATTATAAGATGGTTTCCTAAAAACTGCAATGAATTCACCCGGTAATAAGGAGTTGATTGGGACGCATAGAATGGCATTTAAAAAAACAGAAGTTTCAATGCCTTTAAATGCGTACCAATCGCATTTTTGTCCGAAATGCCATTGAATGCGCTTTATTGTATAAAACTCGTTTCGTCTAAATCATTTTTAATGCGCATAAACTTCAAGGCATTAAAGTGACTTTCTGGTAATGCCTTTGATTTTATGCTATTTAATGCTATTCAATGCGACTCGGCGATCGGCCAAATTGAATGCCATGCAATGCCTTTCGTAAAAAATGTATCGAACAGACTCAATGCGTTTTAATGCTGTTGACAAAATATTGAATAGAATCAATGCCAGTCAATGCGATTTAATTATTTTTCGGACAAAAATGCAATTGGTACGCATTTAAAGGCATTGAAACGTCTGTTTTTTTAAATGCCATTCTATGCGTCCCAATAAACTCCTTCTTACCGGGCAGGTGAGATAATAAAGAAAAACACACATAAATTTCAAATTAGATTCATTTATTCAACCTATTTCATTATAATAATAATAAAACGTAAAAACTATAATTATATATATATATATAATATTGAATAGTAAAAAAAAACTTGAAAAATGTTAACTACACGAAATGTTCAATTAGTAATTGCGAGTGTTAATTTAATTACATTCAACTAGTTGCTAAAAAAAATATTATTCACACTGTTAAAAAAATCTGATCGAAATTTAATATACATGTGAGTAAAGTCATTTGCATATACCGTACATTAATTTTAATATACCATCATGTTGTAAAATTAATATACATGTATATTAAAGTCGGTAAAACAGAGTGCGTGAAAACAACAAGTTCTTTGATGCCTTCAGATCCTGGCAAATATTAAAAAATAAAGGAATAAGCTTGAATTCGTCGACTTAATTCCTACTTACAATTAAGGTGCAACGTACGGGTGGAATTTTTTCTAAAATTCGTCGTGAATGTTAGAATTTTAACGTGAGTGCAGGTGCTTGGAGGTTAGGTTTCTTAATTATTTGTTTAATTGAACTTTTCTCTTAAAAACCAGTGTAATTTATATTTATCTAGGAGAAAATATTATGTTTGATTATTTAGAATTGAAAATTGCTGTCAACATTGTTTTTACCCTGGCGGACCGAACGAACGGAACGGATACGCTACAGCGTATCCTTATAATATCCACATCGTATCCTCTCCGTATTATGCAAGAAAAACTCATTAAAAAAGAAAGATTAACATTTTACTTGTTGAAATTCGGATTCTACGTGAAATTTTGAGTTAAAAGGTCACAGAGTAATCGCAATAGTTTTTCTTGCAACATTAAAAACTTAAAAAAAATATAATACTTATCGATGACGTGCGCTGAAGGCGACTTCAAAAGCATCGTCGTTCAGTAGCAGTTAAGAGGCGTTATCCGTGGACGATGTGTTTGAAGTCGCCTTCAGCCCATATTATCGATAAGCATTATTTTTTTTTAAGTTTTTTATGTTGCAAGAAAATCTATTGAGATTACTCCGTGACCTTTAAACGCAAAATTTCACGTAGAATCCGAATTTCAAAAAGTGAAATGTTCATCTTCCTTTTTAAATGAGTTTTTCTTGCATGATACGGAGAGGATACGATGTGGATACTATAAGGATACGCTGTAGCGTATCCGCTCCGTTCGTTCGGTCCGCCAGGGTAATTTGTGTAAAGTGCAAATATCTAACTTTTCTGATAAATGATCAATATGCGGTATATGAAATTTAATAAAATAGTCTCTTAATGGCGATTTCGTATACCTATATTTTAGATTTAATATACAAATGTATATTAAATGTATATTAAAATTGCAAACATTTTTAACAGTGCAATAATACCAATCTCCCGCAATTCATTAACAATTGAAATAATTTTATGTACATTATTGGTGTTTCCAGATACTAGGTCTTGTAAAAGAAAGCGCATTCTATCTACAAGTTTATTTGGATCCAACATTTCGGCTTCTTTTTTTTCTTCTATTTCATATTCAGAGGAAAGGTCACTTTCAGCATCATCATCATTATCATTATCATTATCATCAGCATAATTTTTTTTTGGTCATCACGGATGGAGAATTGCCATCTTGGCTACATTGTTCTTCTGCTTGTACTTCTTGCTCCTTCACAAGCGGTTCCACTTCATCTTTAGACTTCTGAGTAATGCACGTTAGATTCTTCAGTGGAGAGAATTGTGGCTTCCAGGATTCCTGATTAGCTTGTTTCCCGTCAGGTTTGAAAATCGTATGCTTACGATGAATTGCTTTCCTATCCTTATAAATCAACCTGTTACTGTCTTGCATTGTCCTTAGACCTCCAGGTACCTTTGCAATTTGGTGAAAGTCTCTCCCATCCTGCTTATGATTGTTTGCTAAGCAAGAGTATTTCTCATGTCTTTTTAAATTATCGAGTCTTGAATAAGTTCTGGAACAACTTGAACATGTGGAAGTCATCTTGTCACTAACACAGTAAAAATGGCTGTTCATTCATGGAAGCTGAGTTTATATCCTCCTCCTCCTCCGCCTCCTCCTCCTCCTGCTCCTCCTCCAACTCCTCTTCCTTCTCATCCTGCTCCTCTTCCAACTCCAACTTCTCCTTCTCTTCCTTCTCCAACCTCCTCCAACCTCCTCCAAAACAGTTTTTTTAACCGTAGAGTTGAAACTAGTGCGTTGAAACGCGTGCGTTCACCACGGATGACATATGCGTCCTAATATGAGACGCATATCGTTCACACAGGTGATGGTCGCACGCGTGCGTGTGAAATGCGATCATCGTACGACTGTAACCTGAATCCTAAAATACTATTTACATATTTAAATATACATTGTCCGAGTTATTCTAAGTTATTTAAAATGTTATATTTCTATAACATTGATAGTGAGCACGATATGTTATAATGGCATGATAATATAAGAAAAAATGAGGTTATGTTTGTATACTGATACCTACTCTGCAATTGATATCAATGCTGCTGTATGCTACACTCGATCGTATCTAATAAGCACAAACACCTAAAAACACTTCACTTTAAAAGTATATCCGAAAACAATAACGAGTAAAACGCGGAAAACCACGCGGAAAACTATAAACAAAGCGGTAAACGCGGGCTGATGGTGGGAGACTGCGGAAGACAGAGCGGAGAGACTACGTGGGCGCGCGACGGCCATCATCATTTCAAAGATATCGTTTTCAAAAACTGTGCGCGCTCTTTAAACTTCTTATCTCAACTTGAAAGTATTAACATCATTATAAAATTGATTAAAATTCATTTGAAAATTAAAGATGTATTAAAGTATTCAAAAAATAAGTACTCAAAATTAGGAAAATTCGATTAAACATCAAAGTTGGGTTTCTGCAAATACTTCAACAAATTTCTCAACCGTAATTCTAAATTGTATGCATTTAAAATTCAAATGAGGAATTTTCAAAATAGGCAACCTATTTTCATGGAGCAAACTTTCAGAGTTCAAAATATTTTTTCTAACCACATAACTCCGATTGACTTCGTCGTTTTCTTGCCTCGAAATTTTGTTTTTTTGTCGAAGTTAATTTTCCAGCTGAACAAAAGTAAGAAAGAAATTTTCTTTTTAATTTGGAAAAATATTATTAGAAAAAGTTTAGAAAAGAAAAGTTTCGAAAATATTAGAAAAAGTATTTGGAAATTTTTCACATTTTGTTCCATGAAAAGGCGGACTAATAATTTTTATTATTTTCTTCATATAATACAATTTGTAATATTCCAATTTTGATAAATAAAAAATATCTAGGATCTAATTAGATCATTATTATGGAATTATTTATTATCCACAGGATGAACGCACGCATACGTCGCAGACGTATATATATATATATATATATAGTTAAAAGTTTGTCATAAGGACAACCGCAGGATTTCGCCGGGAGCGGGTGCTAATCTGAAAAATTGCACCCGCTCCCAGCGAAATCGCGGTAAAATTTCAGCTGTAACCACGTCTCACGACCGTGAGATAGGTGGTTACAGTCTGCGACGAACTCAATACGATGGTCCGGCAAAAGTCTCGTGCACCCTGAAGACACAGAGCGACCCAAGGACGACCGCCTTCTGCATTTTCCCCGCAAGTGTCTCAGCATTTTGTTGACACGCAGGGATGCTTTTCAGGCTATTAACCAGTGAAACCTTGGCACTTCCAAGAGCGCCGATGATCAAGACGATTAGCTTAACAGAATATTCCGGGTATAACCGTCGCAACTCCCTTATAAGGTCTTTATACCTCTCTTTCTTTTCTTTCTCGTTGGCTGTGACGTTTTTGTCAGCTGGTGCCGAAAATTCGATAACGAACATGGTTCGTTTCTCGAAGTCAAGGAGAACTATGTCAGGCCTCGAGTGCGCAACAGAAACAATTGTCGAGAATATGAAGTTCCAGCATATGCGGCACTTCTCATTTTCGACAATTGACTCTATTTCTCTAGGAGCGTTTAGCGGAGAGGTATTTGGGCTAATGCCATAAGAGTGACAGAGATGGTAATAAAGCACTCTTAGTGCCGCATTGTGCCTTTGGATGTAGGTCGTTCCCGCATGAGTTGGACAACTAGATAGTATGTGTCCTAGATGCTCGGGGTGTGCATGACACGCTCTGCAACTATCATCGGGAATGTCTTGGCTCAAAATGTGGCGACGGTATGCTAGAGTGGAAATGACACCGTCTTGACATGCCAAAATGAAGCCCTCCGTGCCCGACTTCAATCCGGGTGATCTAAGGAAAGCAAACGTTAGCTCATACGACATCGACTGATCTTCCACATTTCTGTGGAAGATGCCGTGCATCCTCTTGTCGAGGAGCTGTTCGTGGAAGTTTTTCTCCTGTGCCTTCTTAATCCGGGCCTTCAGGAGTGAGTATTCAAGATGGATAAGATTTGATGCATTTTGCTCACCCCTAATATTGAAGTCAAGGCCGAGTGTTTCAGCAGCCTCCTCCGCTGCTTTGTACAGAAACGCCCCTTTTCCCACTTCTTCGTGTTTCCTGACCATTTTAAGAAAAGGGTCTTGTCCATTTGCAACTATATGTGCTGTACCCAGAATGAGTCTGTTGTGAAGACATTCAAGATTCAGTATTCCGCGACCACCTAGGCGGCGTGAGATGTAAAGTCGCGGAACAGAAGACTTAAGGTGCATGCTCTTGTTCATGTGCAAAACCTTTCGTCTCCGATATCAAGGGATCTGAGCTCGTCCTTCGTCCATGGAACCACTCCAAATGAATAGAGTACTACCGGGACGGCAAGCATGTTCGTTGCAGATACTTTGTTCCTCGCCGACAGTTCGGAAGACCAAATCTGCCGGATGAGACGTTTGTATCTGCATCGGAGAGTATCCTTTATAGATGTCGCGTCCTGAATGCGGCTCTGTGGCACGCCCAGGTATGTATAGGTCTCTCCAGTGCAAAGGTGTCGTATAGCGCTTCTGTCAACGAGCTCAGGATCTTCGGGGATGCCATTAAGTTTTCCTTTCTTCAAATTAACCTTGGCGCATTTCTCTAACCCGAATTCCATTCCAATCTCTTGAGTGTACTCTTTGACAATTTTCAGAGCTAGATGTAGTTTCTCTTGATTCCTAGCATAGATCTTAAGATCATCCATGTAAAATACATGAGTGACCTTATGCTTTCGGTTTCGAGGTTTTCCGCAGAGATACCCTTCGGAATGGCGAAGTGCGAGAGATAGTGGCAATAATGTGAGGCAAAAGAGGAGAGGGCTCATGGTGTCGCCCTGAAATACACCTCTCTGAAAGGTGATACTGTTAGTGATCACACGATGTTTTCCAGATGAGATAGTAAATCTGGTTTTCCAAAGCGGCATTAATGTCTCTATGCACCTCACGATGTGGGGATGAACCTTTAGGCTTTCCAACAGACAGATGATAAGTCTATGGGAGGTTGAATCGAAAGCTTTCCGGTAATCAATCCAGGCCATCGATAGAAATCGCTGATAGTATGCTGCGTCTTTACAGACACATCTATCGATGAGCAAGTTCTCCCGACATCCCGCTACGCCTTTCTTTGAGCCACGTTGTTCATACATCTCTCGCCATACAGGTCCAATTGTCCGAGCAATCCTATCATTTAGGATGGCTGTGAAGATCTTATACAGTGTGTTCAGACAAGTTATTGGCCTGTAATTCTTAGGGTCAGCTAAGTTGCCCGTCTTAGGCAGGAGCACTGTGCGCCCTTCCACCAACCACCCCGGAATAGGCTCTTCCGACTTTAGATATGAGGTAAAAATTCGGGCCAGATGCTGGTGGGTTGAAGGAAACTTCTTCCACCAGAAGGTCTTGATGCCATCTGGTCCCGGAGCGGAATAGTTCTTCATGCCTCTTAATACGTTTTTCACCTCCTCGGTAGTGATAGGTGGGCATTCCTCCTCAGCTGTGATGAGGGCATTGCACAGCTAATTGAAGCTGTTTATGTTCTTTGAGCCTTCTTTAAGTGGATGTTGGACTTCGTAGACTTCTCTCCAAAATGCTTCGACCTCCTCTGGTTTGGGCGGATGGTCGACAGTAACTGGAGGGTCTTGGAAGAGTCGAGATGGGTCAGACGAAAACTGTTGATTTTCTCTGACCCACCTCTCTCTCCGCTCTAGACTTCTCCTAGCGTCAGATAGTACTCGTATTCTGTCAACAATATGCTGCCTGATGGTCAGTAGCTTTGACTTGTTGATTGTGTGATGACGGATCCGCAGTTCGCGCGTGAACTGTCGAACCTTGGCAGTGAAAGTCCTGCCAGATGTTATGTAGTCAATCACACACTGAATGCGGGACGCGTACTGTCTTGCCCAGCCTATCTTTGTGCTAAGTTGATGCATTCGTCTTTTGGTCTTATGATCAACCGTTGGTTTTGTTTTACGGTTTGCATCTGCCAAAGTTCTCGCTGCATTGTACACACTACAATTGATAGTCCAGAGGTCGGATTCTTCGGAAAAATCTCCACGAAGCTCATCATCCAGTTCAGTCAGATCTTTGGGCTTGGGAGAAACCTGAATGTTGATGTTTCTCCGGGTCTTGAAGCATCGTTCTCCCTCTATTGGATGCCTGTTCGAGGCTGGTCTCAGTGTCGCCTCTCTTTCTCTGTTGCCGGCTTGTTCTGGCTGCGGTTGTGTAGGCGCTCCGCTTATATAACCCCTTTTCCGGAGGTCCTCGGCACGGTTTCGCAGCCGTTTTTGCGAAAAATCCGAGAGCTCTGGGTGTTTCTCGCACCACAGAGCATGCAGTCGCGCCATGTAACCTTTTCGTTCAGGGGCCATACTGGTATCATAGCACTCCAGCAGGTCGTCCCTGAGTCGATCCGTCCACTCTCATCCAGACACTCGCGCTTCGCGCTCGATATTTGATTTGAAAATCATTTGAACCGTATGATAGAAACAAAAAAGTTTGAGCGCACTTGCGGCGTGCGATTTGGTAAATACACTGAGCCCGCACTTTGTGCTTCGTGTTATATGTTCTTCATATACAAATTACTAAATTTGTATTTGATTTGAAATGAAAAATAATTATATAATTTAGGCGACAAATTTTATTAGTTAACATTTTATTTTAGCTTGTGCCGTTCATCAAAAAAGTTAAATTTTTCATTTTGAATATATTCTTACCACAAAAATTGATTACGGGTGTGTAAGTCTCTTTTGAATGCACAATTTTTGTTCATTTATATGTTTTCGTACCTTGCATTGTTTTTTCAAAAATTTGATTTTTTTTACTGTCAATGTTATTTTCACGAATAAAACGAAAACCACGCATCCTATCGAAACATGAGTCACAATAAATTTGTACCTCTTCCTTGGATGAACAAATTTTGTTTCGGTCATTTTTTCGTAGCTGGTAATATTCGTCTGAAAATTTGATTTTTCTATTTTCAATGCTGTTTTTTACGAATAAAACAAAAACTACGCGTCATATCAAAAAGTGAATGATAAGAAATTTGTAGATCTTTTTTAGGTGCACAATTTTGGTGAGATGATATTTTCTGGTATCTTGCATAGTTTTACAGCAAAATGGCTTTTTTGATTTTTCATTAATTTTTTGTGCGATCAAAATTTGAATTTTTTATTATTCGAAAAATTCAAAAAGTTGTTATGAAAATATTATAGGGTGTTCAGGAATCAACGTTTTTCTCCTCTTGACTTTTTTTCATATCGTGCGTTTTTCGGCTTAAAATGTTCATTTTAGTTTGTTTTTTGGAATTTTGAAAATGCTATAACTCCAGTAATTTTTTTTTTTTTATCACGAAAAGTCATAAGAATATTTTGTTCGTCATTTTGCGTACTACTAATAACCGCACATAGAATTTTCAAATCTTCCAAAAAAGTGGTCTCAAAAATTTTCAAAATGTGCTCACTTTTTGGATTTTCATCCAAAATAGCTGGTTAACGAACTCGTTCTCTATTTTTGGGCCATAAAAAAGTGTGCCAAAGCTCAATCAAATCTGATCATTCTTTCGAAAGTTATCGTGGCTACAGACAGACAGACAGACACCTTCGTAAAAATCGTTTTTTCTAGCTCAGGGGGTCTCGAAACGTGGAGATTTGATGAAAACCGACTATGTCAAATTTTACATAAAACCAATACCTTCTCATTAGAATGAGAATGTAAAAACGTACAATTTTTCTGAAGACCTTCGGAATTGTTGTTAATTGATTAGCTATTTCCACTAGTCTACTTGTCACGATATTGGAGTTTGCCACATATATGGACTTGAAACTTGTGTAAAATCTCACATTTTTCTTACTTTTGAGTTTTTGAAATTACATTTCGAAATAAAAATAAAATGATTTCATATATTTATGTGACAAATAAGTTGAAGAAAAGTGATAATTAAAATATTTTTCAGACGTCCTAAATTTGATTTTGATGAAGGTTGCTCCAACACGGGGTGGATTGGAAAGATTCTAATTTTTGACTATTTACCACATCATATCGGTGGAATCGCCGAAAAACATAGATTCCTAATATAATATTATTAAATTATTAATTGTAAAATTAAAAAAAATCATGTTACGTATTTCACTCCTCATTAGTACAAAGGACCCCCCGCAGGTAAGGGTCGGCGAAAGAGAGCTCAGAAGAGCAACCGGTGCGGTGTAGACTAGGTGATGAGGTGGGTGTACCTGAGCTATTGAAACTGGACATTATAAATAGTGCTACTACACTAATATAATTCCGGAGTTCTCGAACAATAAAATTAATCTCTTTTCAGTTTGGGTTCCAGTTAGGAAATTTTCGATCTAATTTATTACTCTAAAATTCGAAGCTTTTCAACTTTGAAGACCCATAAAATCAATTTAAATAACAAAATCATTATAAAAATTCATAGTCTTCTTATATTACTAGGTTCTTATAAACGTATTTTTGTTTGTTTATTCAACTTCATTGTCATTCCAGATGTTGGACGATTGTCCAGTTATTCTGATTTTAAAGGCCTCGATTCATAATTTGTTCTATTTTTAATACATTCTCAAAATGGATTATGGAAAAAAATATTTCAAAAAACAAAGCCCCAACAAAAACCTCTACGGTGCAAAAAATTTATCAACTTCAAAAGTATGAATTTGTAAAATAAAATTTGGTGAAAAATTCCAAGAAAAAATAATTATAATAAAATATATTTTGAAAGCATATACTTTGAAAAAAATGTCATTTCAGGTCTTTATTTATGAGCGTACATTTTCACTTTAAAGAATTTCAAAATGCAGTAATACTTGAACGACCTCTTGTGTTTATTCCGAATTAAAAATGGTTCAATCCGAAATGAAAAAGCCTGCATGTTTCAAATACATATCTACAGGCACACATCAAATGTACGCTAAGCAACATATGTCCTCATTGTTCAACCAATGCTTAGAAAAAAAAGTCGCATCGAGATATTTTCGAAAGCAATGCAATAGTATTGTCCATTTTTAATTCCGAAAATTACTTTGTTTATAACAATTGCAGAACAATAGAAAATAATGTGATTGTTTGAAAATTGTTTAAACAAGGAACGAAAAAATACGGCATCTAGATATTTCGGAGACGAATCTAGAGGTGTTTTTCGTTTTCCGATACGATTCTTAGTTTTTTAAAATAATTGTGAATGTATTAATATTTTTAATGCGAATTCTGAAAGAAAAATTATGCTCATATTTTTCACCAAAAGGAGCAAGTTCAGATAAAAAATGATATGGTAATCCTTGTCGATACATTAAGTGCCAACATTATCGTCAAAAAAATTGAGTAGTTGCATTCTAAGCCAAAGAGTTGAATTTTCATGCCAAAAAGACGAACTTGAACCAACAAGATTATTTTCAGCCAAAAAAGATGAATTTTCAACCATGTAAAATTACTTTTCTTCCATAGAAGATGAATTTTGAAAATTGAAATTGAAAGACAAATCAATTTACTACAAATAGTTGAAATTTGAATACACAAAAATTAATTTTCAACAAAAAAGAAGAATTATCAACCAGTTGCATCCAATGAAAAATTACGGATTTTTGACGAAATAGTAGAATCCTCAAACAAAATGATGAATTTCTAACAAACAAGGTTAATGTTAAAACCAAGAGAAAGAATTTTCAAGAAAATACATGAATTTTCTACCAAATAGTTGAATCACAATTAGGGCTACAGTTTAATATGAGGGCTATATTTACAACCAAAAGTGCAATAATTATATTTTCAGATAAGAAAATCAAGTTAAAAAAAAGAATTTCCGACAAAATACTTACATTTGCGAAAAAAGTTTAATTTTCAGCAAAAAATATGATTTCTCATTATAAAAGGCAATTAACGACCAAATAGCAGAATTTTCAACTGATAAAGAGATAAATTTTCAACCAAAAGTGGAATAAATAATTTTTCAGATAAAAAAATAATTAAAAGAAAAATTAATTTCCAACCAAATAGTCACGTTATGAAATAAATAGTTTAATGTTCAACAAAAAATATGAAATTTTAAGAAAAAAGTTCATTTACGACAAAATAGTTGAATTTTTAACTTATAAGCGATATATTTTCAACCGAAAGTGGAGTGAAACTTTTTAGCTAAAACAATTTTTCTTCCACAAAAACAAAAGAATTTAAAAAAAAAGATAGATAAATTCTCAACGAAAAATGGAATAATTAAATTTTCAGTTGAAGAAACATATTTTGAACGGAAAAAAGCAAATTATCAACCAGTTAACTCCAATGGAAAATTACAAATTCTTGACAAAATAGTTGCATCCTCAAACAAAAGGATGATTTTTTAACAAACAAGAATAATGTTACATATAACAAAAAGACGAATTTTCCAAAGAAATTAATTGTCGACCAAAAAGTTGAATCACAAATTTGTGAGGGATATATTTTGAACCCAACATGAAATAACTAAATTTTCAGTTCAAAAAGTTAATTGAAAAAAAAATTTTTTCAACCAAATAGTTACATTTTCAAATGAATAAACCAAAATTATTCATTTTTAACAAAACAGTACATTTATAACAAAATATTTGAATTGTCCACATACAATAAAAGGAATTTTAACAAAATAGTCACATTTTCAAATTAATAGTTCAATTGTCAATCAAAAACATGAATTTTCAAAAAACCATAAATTCTCAAGCTGTTAGCCAAAAAGACGAATTTTTTACATAACTGTTCATTTACGACCAACTAGGTGAATTTCAAATTAAAACCTTGTACGTTCAACCAAAAAATTCATTATTTACAATGTAGTTCAACTATAAACCAAGTACTTGATTTTTCTGCAAAAAATGTATTCCTAATGAAATATGCTGTTGAAATATGTTGGATAGGTCGTATTTCAACCAAAAGAGATTTTATTTTGAAGACAAAAATAGTTGAATTAAACTAAAAAACGACCAATTTTGAACAAAATAGCTGAATCGTCAACCAAAACGGAATAATTTTCAACCAAGCAGTAACATTTTCAGTCAAGAAAATTAATTCCCAACAATAAAAAAAGAACTTAAAATTTCAAGTGAAACAGATTAATTAAAAAAACAAACAGTTTGAAAGAAATTTACTTTCACATTTGTATTCAGCAGCCCCAAAAAATCTCTAGAATTTTAAAATTTGCAAATTTTAGAGCGAAATTTCTCTTCAGCTACCCTGAAAACGTATAAATACTAATTTTCATCAAATTCAAACCTCTTAAAAAACATTTTATTTGCGATATTATATCCTTCATTTTCAATTTTTGAAGTCTAATAACAAATTCGGACTCAGCGACCTAAAAAAACTTACAAATACTCATTTGCATACAAATTCAACGATTTTCAAATTTTGGTATCAAACCTTGTGAATTTTGGAATTCTGATACCAAATTTAAATTCAGTGGCCTCAAAAAAATAAAGATACTCATTTTTATAAAAATTGAACCATTTTCAAGCTTTTATATTCACGATTGAATCTTACTATTTGACAGTTTTCAAATTTCGGCCGGCGAAAGGCACCTGCCAATTCACTGAGAGTAAATGCAGTGTTGCCAAATCACGGAGGTGGGAAGGTGTGCCTCTTACCTGTGATTGGAGTTATATATGCTGGAGGTGAGAACGTACAGCTTGTATCTGCTAGTATGGCGACACTAGCGCCGGTGATATATACCTGAACTAGGTAGGCGATACTGCTGATAAAGGATGAACGTTGTCACCTCCGAACGTTTTTTCGCCAAATGCAATGAAAGACCATCTAAAATGGATTTACATCGAAAAATAGGCAAAACGTTGTCACCTCCGTTTTCGGAGGTGACAACGTTATATATGAGGCGACAACGTCTAGTGTATATATATTTTTGAGGTGACAACGTACAGTCTATACATATATATATATATATATTAGAAAAAGTATTTGGAAATTTTTCACATTTTGTTCCATGAAA
>CAKNYM010032775.1:0-14139 GCA_932195095.1 Andricus curvator
AAATGTGTGCACGCACCATACCCGCACCGGCACGCATGACGTGCGACCCTCACGACGTGCGACACACCTGTTACGCATATGAGGACGCAGCTGTGTCATCCCCTGCGCGCACGTCGTTTACGGGGACATGTCCCCTTCTTGGCTTGCCTGTCCCCGTGTCCCCGTTTTCACGGAAAACATGTCGTGGCGGCTTAATTTTTTATCCTCTTCCTTTTGTATGTATTCAGACAAGGAAAGAGAGGTAGTGGTAAAGGAAGGTCTAGTACGGTAGGTGAATTCTCCTGTATTTAGGTGAATCAAATCTGCCTGGTCTACAGCGGAGAAGAGCTCCAGTTTTGTCAACTTCCCCAAAGTGAGTTATGACAATTAGTCGCCAGCAATAAGATAAAGATGGTGTTTATATAACACGTGATACGACAACAGCAATGCGCATGTGCACGGAAACGACACTTGCTTTGGAAGGTTGGCGAACACTAACGATCTCCTGGAGGTTGCTCATTATCCCACTTTCCACTCACATTAATACTTGATATTAATTATAATTTGCTAGCTATTAATGACTACTTTGTGAAATTTTTCTTTATATATTACAATGAATTTCGATATTCTGTCGGATGTACATAATGCATTGAAAAGCTAGATCCCCTCAAGCACGGCGCTAGTGTGGCACATGTATAAATGGCCGTGGTCATGGTCCGTGTAAATATAACCTCAAATAAAAATACGAAATTCCTAATTCGTTTAAACAATTTGTTGAGCCATGTAAAGAATATTGGAAAGTAAAAACTGTTATATTCAAGTGGAATTAACACATTTTTTCTGCTGCAACATCTTTACAAGATAGATAAGAAAAATTAGATAACATTCGTTACTTCCTTCAAGACACTTTGACTCAGACATGTTTTTTTTTGTTATACAGATGTTTACATTTTCACTATCAGGTAACTGGCGCTTCAACGATGAGGAAGATTTGTCCATGTTTGGCTTTGCTTTTTTTACTCCTTACACAAAACGTCGGATTGAAAAGTATTGTTCCGCGTTCACGAGATGTTATCGTGAAATTTGCTTTTCAACAACCTCGGATTAGAGAACAGTCCAAAATTTTCGAATGCGATACTTCGCACATAACGTCTAAATGTTGAATGCGACTGAAAGCGAAAAAAAGATTAAAGTAAACGAATCCTGTCCAATTGGAGATTTCGCATCCATTAAAGTATTATTTAATCCGAAGCAAACCGAAGAGAATTCAATCCTTGTTATTGCGAGAGTTCCCTTTCATTTGAATGCTACTGAATGCGATTGAATGAGAGGAAAGTTTGGAGTGAAAACTTTTTAACACGAGGATTCGCATTCGTTTACATTTTTTCACTTCATACGGCGATTTGAATACTCTGAATGCGGAACGGAGGATTAAAATAGAATTCAACCATTGATAATTAATATAATTAATCAATTACTTAGTAAAATTAATAATTGCAAAAAAAATACATTTAAAATCAGGCAGTAAAAACTTATGTGTATACGTTTTGTATTACTTAAAAATGTCATATTTGCTCATTTACAAAAATTATAACTGAAACAAGTTATATATCTTCATAATTTTAATTTTTAAGTAGTATTTAATACCAAAAACAGAAAACAAAACAACATTACCATAATATTTGTAACCATAGGGAATTTTTTTGTGAATTCTCATAATTAAACATTTTTGACCTCACTCCGAAACCCTAGGACCATGTTGGATTTCAAAAATGTATTAGAGTTTTTTATTTTTGTGATAGACCTGTACATCGTGTACCTCGTGGATTTTTTGTTTGAAACATTTTATGGAAAAGACACATTACTTCAATTTCTAAAAGAGTTTTTTTGTAGACATGCTAGGATATATGTATACAGTGTAAAATTTAACTATAATTTTTAATGAACTCAAAAACGTTCTAATTTGTAACAAAAGTTATTGGTAAAGATGTTAACAAAATTTCAAAAATGTTTGTATTTGGTATTAAATAATAATCAATCTCAAAAGTCGTCAATCTTAAAAATGATTTATGAAATCGACAAAAATACATCTAGCATTAATTTCTGAAAATCTTGACGAAGGCTTCTAAGCATACTTCAGAAAAAAATAATTCAAGTTAAAATAGTTTATTTAATAGTAGTTATTCAGAGTAATAGTTTTTGCTTTCTGTTCAGGGAAAAGTTACAATTCTTATTTAATCCTAATGATTAAGGCCTCATTTGATTCTTTGAAGGATTCTCTACAATTATATTTGGGTGGTGTTTATTAATATTTAAACTATCATTGTTTATAACAATAATAACTGTACGATTATTAAATTAATTTTTTAAATAAGACCTACCGACATAGAATTTTAGAGAATCATTCAAAGAATAAAATGAGGACTTGATCATTAGAGTCAAATAAGAATTGTAACTTTTCCTTAAAGAGAAAGAAAAACCTAAAACTCTAAATAACTACTGTTACATAACCAATTTTGACCTAAATTATTTTTTTCTTAAGTACGTTTAGAAGCTTCAGTCAAGATTTCAAGAAATTAATAATAGATTCTTGAAGCGAACCAATACTTTTTAATGCAAAGTACGAAAATTGTCGTCCGCTGTTCGGAGTTCAGCATGGATGAATTAAATGCGATAGAATACTTTTGAATGCGAATCATGCACGTTGAAGGCTCGCATTCAACGAGGTAAAGCTTAATACGAACCATCACATTTCAAACTGATTCTGCGCATCAGAAAGCAGAACCGAAATGCATCCAAAATGTTAATACAGTAATCCCTCTCATCGGGTCCCATCTCGTGTTACCTAGAGAAATATTTAAACTTTTTGTCACCGGCATTGACTCGCACGTGGCGTGATAACGTAAACACGCGCAAACAAGCACGTGCGGAAAGTCCAAGCGGCCCTGATTCTACGCTCTAATTAGTCATCCCCCCCCCCCCTAATTCATAGTGGATAGTACGAGAGGGCTTGGTTCCCGAATCGGGACAAGATGAGAGGGACTACTGTACTTCTTAATACTTTTCAATCCGACGTTTTTTGCAAGGCTGTCGGCTTACGCGGTTCCTTTGGTATCGCTAGGGTCGGCGCGGAATCAGTTGCTGGCAGAGATGAGGTGGGAGATTGCCGATCTAATGGAATAAGAGAATGTGAAAAACATGCGCTGATAACTGCGCCCTCTTGGCGGATGGAACTAAGAGTTACTTTAAAGATGCACGTTGCGGGTCGGTAAATGATGAAAGTTAGCAATTTCTAAAATGATACTCGAGGAGTTACCATTAGCACAAACTGCAAACTGCACAATTATTTACCACCAGAGTCCATTATTTTTATTTATTATATTCAGATTATGTTACATTATGTTGTTTTTTATTAAAAGTGCAGAATTAAGAGCAAAATTGTAATAATTAAGAACCAAATGTTATTATAATGTTAGACAATTACTTGACAATTAAAGAAAGTTACATACCCAGAAAGCAGACGTATTAAATTGTTTATAAATATACTCAAACAAATGAGTGAGTGATTAAACAAAAACATAATAATTTTACTTTGTTCAAATAATTTAATTAAAAATTTGAGTAAGAAAAAATAGTTAATTATTTCACCGAATCCATTTCAAATCAGGCAGGTTCTACACTTGAAGTTGCAGAATCTCTCAGGGACAAAATATGTTGTTTTTGAGAGGAAATTAGGCGATACATATTTTTGAGATTCGTGAAAAAAAAATTGTTTACAGAGTTATGCGTATTTGGATGTTTGTCTTTGTTTAAAAAAAAAACAATTTTTTCTTTAAACTCATATAACTTTTGAACTAATTGAGATATTTACGATTTCTTTTCAGATTCTGGTAGTGTATTTCTCAAAAAACCCACACTTATATTTTTTGCCAATTTTTTGTTGAATTTGTACTATCATAAGGAAAATACCTTGTGAGTTTAATGCGGGCTAAATAACTTTTGTGGCCAGTAGAATTTTTTTTCATAAAATCGAATTTTCGCATTTTTCTTGAAAACAACAACAGCTAAAAAAAATGTTGAGAAAATAGGTTGCACATTTAAAAAAGTTCTCTTAACGCATTTATGATATCTTGTACTGCAACTTCAAGTGTAGAACCTGCCTGATTTGAAATGGATTCGGTCATTTATTTATATTTGAAATTTTGTCTCAAAAATATACATACGATTGAACATATTTATAATATAAATTATTTATATTATATATATAATTATGTATATTATACATTAACCGACATTAATGATTTCATTGACAAAGCAAGGTATGAAAAAAGAAGAGGACATGTTTGTTAGATCTTCAAAAGAGAATAATTAATTTTTATTTCTTGTCTTTTTAAAGCGTGACTTTTCAAGCGGGCTTTTCTTCCAAAATGAATCCTATTTTTGTGCTTGTCCGAAGGTATTCGTTTTTTATTCTTGCCGTTCAATTTTTTTTTAAATTTCTAAGAATATTGTCAGTCACAGTCCAAATGTATTTCTTTTTTATTCTTGCAGCCTGTTTAAGTTAACTGTCTATTGATTAAGTCTATTAATTAATATTACGAATTTACTGCAACATCAATATTGTGTAAATCAAAGTTTCCAAATTAGTGATTTTATTTCATGATAAAATTTTTTCCAAATGTTTCTAAACATTATTGATAACAGAAAACATTTTAATTGCAAAGGATTTTTTTAATATTAGGAAATAATTCTGCTCTTAAAATTTTGCTGCTGCAGTATACAATTTGTAAACTTTTTCACACCGGTAAATATATCATAATTTGCGAAATGTGTAAACTGTCGGTACCGGAAACCAAAATAGTTATCGGTACCGATAATGAGATTTCCGGGAAAATTTTCAATGATTGAGATTTTATTTTAAAACACACGAAACAGGATCTAGGAGATTTTAAGACAATTGAAAGATTTTTTAAGAAAACTGAATTATTTCAAAAGATATTTAGAATTTTTGAAAAGGTGTTAACATAAATTAAAATTTGAAAAATTTCAAACCATTTAAAACCAAGCGTACACTTTTGAGTATATCCAAAAAAAATTTAGAAGCTTTTTAAGAATTTTGAAAGAATAAAAAAATTTTCTTAAGATTCCTCTGAAAATTTCTACAAATCTCTAAGGTTTTAAGGCAATTTTTAAATTTTAATTTTTCAGCTTAAAAATTATTTATGAATTTTAGAAATTTTGAAGAGATTAAAAATATTTTAAAACTTGAATTGTTTTTCGAAAATTTATAAAACATTTTTAAATTTCTTCAAATCTTCCATAAGTACTGAACATCTTTTAAGCTGACTCTAATTTTTCACAATATTTTGCAAATCCCGTAAAATAAAAAAATTATATCAAACTTTTCTAGATTTTTTTCGACATATGTGAGATCTTCAAAAATATTTTTTAATATCCTCCGAAATCTTACGAAATTTAAGTGTTCAACAACTTTTAATAAATTAATAGTTATTTGAAATTTTTATTTTGTATTAAAAATGATTCTAATTGGAGAAAAAATTATTTTTTTTTAACTCTACAGCTTTTCCATAGTCTGCCGAAATTGAAAGCCCTAGATTTTTTTAAACTTTTTTTTATCTTTTTGTTTTTTTATTTGGTTTTTTTAAGGTTGACGCTAATAACTCAGTTATTGGTATAAAAAATGGGGAAATGTGAAAAGTGTTAAAAGCTAACAGAACATTAGACACTTTTTAAATTAATTTATTTAATTTTAATCAATTTATTTACTTAATTTAAGTTTAAGTAAAGACCGTTTAATTAGATAATATAAGAAGTGTCCAAGAAAGCAGTTTTAAAGAGCTGCTCTTCTATTTTTATTTCATTTGTTTGGGGAAGTATATTTCTCGGAAATTCTCCGCCGGTTCTACGAAGTAGAAGCGTAGAGGTGACAAGAATTGAGGATTCCCCTCCGCCCTACCAATGTCATTTCGCTACATCGTGCGAATTCAAAACAAAACCACACTTTGGAATTTTTTTTTCGAAAAATTCTTTGTAAAAAATTTTGTTTTTCAAAATTTTTTTTCAAACAAGTTTTTTTAAAAATTTTTTGTTTCATATAAAGTCATTTCAAATATTTCTTTTCAAACAAATTTTTTGTTAAAAAAGGTTTTTCAAGAAATTTTTGTTTACAAAATTATTTCCAAACTTTTATTTGCATACAATTTTTTTGCATAATTTTTTTCAACAAATTTTTTGTATTCAAATTTTTTTTGCAAAAATAAAAAATATTTTGTTTTAAGATTCTATTAAGACTTAAATTAACGTCTTGATAGACTGCACTTTCACTAATTTTTTTGGTGTTAATTTTAATAACTTGAAAGAAGTTTCCTTAAAATATTTGGGATTTTTCTTTTAAAATTTTTTAAATCTTCAGAAATATTGTCTAAGCATTATTTTTTCCAAATATAAATTATTTTCAATTTTTAATCCATTCAATTGTTAAATTATTGATAAATCTTTTCAAAACTTTTAAACCTTCTTATTATCTTTAAAAATGAGTAAAAATTTTCCTAAATTTTTAAAACTTTAAAGAAGTGTCCTTAAAATATTTCAGATTTAGATTTCAAAATTTTCGAAATCTTTTGAAATATTCTCCAAGAATTAATTGTTCGAAGTAAAAAACATTTTCCATGTTTTATTCGTTAAATTTTTAAATTAGTTATAATTTTTGGGTGTACTTCCGAAAAGGACATATGTCCGATTTTCTTCGGGCTTCGTGTACTTATGTATTTTGACGCGCTGATTACGAATATGATAGTGAAAATTGGCGACTAGTCGATTTTCATGGTAAAAACCATGAAAAACCCATAAAACTCATGGTTTTTTGCGTTTATCTCAGCTAATATGCAAAATAAAAAAAAATGTTTCAAATAAAAGTTGTAGATCTCATTAAAACATACATTTTTTCGTACGAGCGATAGTTAACGAGAAAATCAGCGATATATCGATTTTTCACGTTAAAAATTGTATTAAATACGTGAAGGCACCCCTGTGACTGGTCACAAAAATAATGTAAGGTCGTACACCCACCCCTTTTCCAGCGCCGTGCGGGGGGCGGGAAGGCACCCCTGTGACTGGTCACAAAAATAATGTAAGGTCGTACCCCTACCCCTTTTCCAGCGCCATGTGGGGGGGGGGGCGGGAAGGCACCCCTGCGACTGGTCACAAAAAAAAATGTAAGGCTGTACCCCACCCCTTTTCCAGCGCCGTGGGGGGCACCCCTGTGACTGGTCACAAAAATCGATTTACTACTGATTTTCTGGGAAACTGTCGTTCCTATAAAAAAATGCTTCAAACATAAAATGTGTATTTCGATGGGGTCTACAACTTTTGTTGGAAACATTTTCTTGAATTTTGAACCATTACTGAGATAAATGCAAAAAACCATGATTTTTATGGGTTTTTTTTTATGGTTTTCACCATGAAAATCAAATTTGCGCCAATTTTCACTATCATATTCGTAATCAGCGCGTCAAAATACATAAGTATGCGGAGCCCGAAAAAAATCGGAGGTCCACCCTTTTGAAAAAAATCGGAGGTCCACCCTTTTCGGAAGTTTATCCCCATTTCACTTTACCATACCCTTTACCATATTCCTTTACCATTCCTTTTACCATTTCTCTTTACCATTTCCTTTAACCATTCCCGTTGCCATTTCCCTTTAATATTTCGTTTACCATTGCATGCATTTAGAATGTGAAGAAGCATGGTTTATGGGTGTTTTAATAATAAAAATCGATATATCGTTGATTTTCTCGAAAACTATCACTCGTTCGAAAAAATGTTTTAAATAAAAAAAAGTGTGTTTCGATGAGATCTACAACTTTTATTTGAAATATTTTTTGTTATTTTGCATATTAGCTGAGATAAACGCAAAAAAACATGATTTTTATGGGTTTTTCATGGTTTTTACCATGAAAATCGACTAGTCGCCAATTTTCACTATCATATTCGTAATCAGCGCGTCAAAATGCATAAGTACACGGAGCCCGAAGAAAATCGGACATATGCCCTTTTCGGAAGTATATCCTAATTTTTTTCAAAACTGATTAGCCACGTATTTATTTTTTTAAATGTGTCAAATTTTTCCAACATTTCTTTTTTCAAATTTTGAAAAATTTGAAGAAGTTTCCTTACAATATTTTGGATTATCATTTTTAATATATATAGTTGAATTTTCTATAAAAATGAATTTTGAACAATGATATTTAGGAATTTTAGAAGCGTTAAAGTGAGTCAAAATATTTTAAAACTTGAAAATATTTACTAATATTTATAAAATATTTATGAAAAACAATGAATTTTCAAGAAATAGTTGAATTTTCTATAAAAATGACTTTTCAACTAAGATTAATTTTGAACCAATAACAAATATAATAATTACATTTTTAACCAAAAACAACGAATTTTCAAAAAATAGTTCAATTTTCAATGAAAAAAAAAGGGAATTTTTAACCAAATAGTTGAAATTTTCTACCAAAACGCAAAGAAATTTAAAAGTATATAGTTAAACTATAGTTAAACTAATTTTCAGGAAAATTTTTTATTTTTCTGCTATTTTTGCCGTGACGTATTAAAATAATTGTTAAGACTTTGATTAATAGTATTTTAAGTTAACCTTTGAATAACAAAAAATCTAGAATTTTTCTTTTAAATTCCATGCATCTGGAAACTTTAAGAGATATTTAAAAGTATTAAAGAGATTCAAAAATAATTTATGACTACAAAAGATTTGTTTTTAATTAAAGCAAAAAAAAAGAATTTTTGTTTTCAAACAAATTTCTCAAGATTTGAAAACATTTCAAAAGATTTCTATAAATTCCGAGAAAAAATCCGAAATAAGTTGGAAGAATACTTAAATTTTCAACCAATAAACAAAGAATTTTCAAAAAAAGTTGAATCTTCAATAAAAAAAAATGAATTTTTAACATATACAATTAATTTCCTTTTAAAAAACAACAAATTAAAAATATACATAAATTTAAATTTTCAATCACAAAAATGAATTTTTTTTCAAAAATGTACATTTTCTTTTTTTTTTAAATCTTCTCAATATTAAAATTATCTTTTTAAGTTTCAAAACTATATTTCAAATGAGTTGAAATTTTTTTCTAATAGTTAAAAAAAATCAGGAAAAATTTCAATATATATATACCATTAAGCCATTTCCCTTTCGGGGTAGGCGTGACACTACCCGATTCGGGTAGTGTTTCTAGGTTGATAACTTGTAGTAAATAACTACAAGTGTGGGCTCACCACACCCACGATGTGCCAACAGCACTCAGTTTTCTCGAATGGTAACCCATCCAAGTGCTAACCGCGCCCAACGCTGCTTAACTTCAGTGATCTGACGAGAACTGGTTTTTTCAGCGTGGTATGGCAAAATTATAAAAATTGCCTTGAAATCTTCCAGAATCTTTTTTAACAATTTTATTATACTTTTTGAAATGTTTCAAAATGTTTTGGAATATTCGATTAAAATTCATTTTTCAAAATAAAAAATTATGCTGCAAACATGAGCTGATTGATAAAAATATTTTGGTTGTCAAAAATAATTTTTTATTCTTAAAATATTTTTTTTTAAACTCTTTACCATTGTTTTTATAATATTTATGCATATTCAGGGTTAAACTATTCAAAAAAAAGGAATAGAAACAAAAAAAACAATTATAATGTACCAGGACGTGAACCCATGACGAGAGAGTTTGCAGTCTGCAACTTAGACCGATGCTCCATCGTAGCTTGCTCGATTGTCTTGTAATTCAAACTGATATTTCTTTCAACGAGTGCACGAGTTTCTTTCAACCCTTTTTTCTCATAAACCGTTTTCTATCTAAGTAAACGGTTTCAGCTTTTTCCATCTCAAATTAAGCCCTCTTCGCTCACAAAACATGATTAAAATCCGTGCCCCCGTCACGCGCACTCCCCTTCTAAGAAAATTAATTTTAAACCAATAACAAAACAAATAGAATAGTTACATTTTCAACCAAAAACAATGAATTTTGAAAAAATAGTGAAATTTTCAATCAAAAATTTTCAACAACAAAAAAAGGAATTTTTAACGAAGTAGTCGAACTTATTTTCGACACAAATTCTTAATCTCCACCATTTATCGCTGCAGCGTATGAAAATAATGATTAAGACTTTGATTAATAATCTTTGAAATTAATTTTTTGAATAAAAAAAATCCAGTCATTTTTTTCAAAATTGCAAGATTCTTTCAGGTCTTCTAGGGTTTGTATAAAAAAAAATGAATAACTTATTCATAATTATTTTAGATCAAATTATGCTTCAATAAATTTTGCCAATTTAACGAACGATGTCTTTTTGAGGAAAATAAAAAAATTTTCTTAAGATTTTACGATTTCCGGGAAACAGTGAAATGAAATTTTGGTTAAAAAATTATATATAATTTTATATATAATAAAATGAAATAACATATATAATAGATTTAAAAATAAAACTTTAAATATAAATTATAGCGGACCCGACAGACGTTCTCCTGTTGTTATAATTTATAAATAAAAAATTAATTAAATAAACAGTTTCCAGTGGACTGAATTGTGAATCTAAACCATTCTTGAATCCACTGGAACACACATAAAAAATTTCATCAAAATCGGTCCAGCCGTTTAGGAGGAGTTCAGTCACATACACACGGACAGAAGAATTATATATATATATAAAGATATTAAATATTAATTAATAAATTAATATTAAATATAAAATTTAAAAATAAAATTTTATTTGAAAATAAAATTTAGAAAAAATTTAAAAAGATTTTAAATAAGAGTATAGTTTTTTATAGTTTAATTTATTTTATATTTTTTTATTTTTATTTTATAGTTTTTTTACATTTTCAACCAAAAAACAGCGGATTTTCAAAACATAGTGACATTTTCAATCAATAAGATGTTTTTTTTTAACCAAGTACTTAATTTTTCGATACGAAAAATTAATTTTCAAACCAGAAGATTTATTTTCTACCAAAAAGCAACGAATTATGAAAAAATGTTACATTTTCAACCAAAAAATAAACATCTAATTTTCAATAACATTGTTTTATATTTCACCAATTTTCAACGCGATATACAAAAATAATTATTAAGACTCTTTTTCGGGATTCTTCATTTGTCTGATTTTTCGAAATGTTTCAAAATATTTTTGAATTTTCTTTAAACATTATTTTTCAAAAAAAAAAAAAAAAAAAGCAATTAAAGCTTTCCCAGGAATCTTAAAAAAAAATTTCTTTTCTGGAAATCCTTCAAAATTATTGAAAAGGTTCCAAAATTTTATTTCAAAATCTTCAAAAATCTATATTTTCTTTTAAATTTTTAAATCTTCTCAATATTTAAATTATTTTTTTAAAGTGTTTCAAAACTATGTTTTACATTAATTCGAATTTTTCCTGATTTTTTTTCAATTGTGTGAAATGATAAAAATTGCCTTACAATCTTCCAGCAGAGATTCCACCTCATCTCTGCTTCCAGGGGTGCTATTCTCGAGTTTCGTTCTAATATTTTAGAATGCTGAAATTTTAGAGCGGTCTTTTAGAACACTAAAATTTTTAGAACGCTTTCGGTATTCTCGAGCACCGCTCTAATCGGCTTTGAACGGAATAGAATGGAAAATAGTGCACCGTTTGTAGTGCGACGTTGCCGATGTGTATTTTGAAGTGGGAGCGGTAAATAGACCAATGCCGTGGCGAGTACAGAAGTAAGTAAAACGGTGGGGGTATGTTGGCTCGATGTTACCATCTGAGATTATCGTTGACTGATGGATTCACTTGATGGATTATTTTCTTTGCTTCTATTAATTTATTTATATTTTTGTACGTTCACTTCTCACAGTCATACGTGTTGTGATACAATTTTTTTTAGGTTAATTTATGGCAATTTTTCTCACTTCTACGTGAACGTATTTGGTTTCGAGGTTATTTTTACCAAAATCTTTTACTTTCTCGTTTTGCGCTTATAATAATTTATTTCTATTCGTGTTTTTTCACTACCCGCAGTCATACGTGTTGTCATGTACTTGTTTTTGAGGTTGATTTTAGGCTATGTTTCTCCCTTCTACGTGTGACGTATTTTGTTTCGAGGTTATTTTTATAAAAATCTATCACCTTCTCGTATCTTTAGCGTTCTATTTTTCTTTTAGAGTGGTATAGACCCACTCTTTGTAAAGTGTTCTAAAATTTTAGCATGCTAACCATCAATTACAACTCGAGAATAACGATTTACGCCAACCATTCTAAAATCAGCCATTTTAGCATTCTAAAATATTAGAACGATACTCGAGAATAGCACCCCTGGATTCTTTTATGACAATGTTTCAATCAAAGCGCCCCCAATTGAACTAGCCAGTTTACGAACTAAAATTACCCAATCTGGTCTTCTCTACAGATATTATCAAACTGGAAAAATGTCGCCCTGCCTGACCACTCAAGTAGGAGCGTCTATTGTCTATTTTAGTTCCTAAACAGGCTACTTCTATTGGGGGCGCTTTGATTTTAGTTCGCAAAAGCTTACTTCGAGAGGGGGCACTCAGTGCTCCCAACGCGGGCACCTTGCACTACTGCGCATGCGATGCATAAGGCGCTTCATTGGCTGCCGTTCGCGCGCTTATTTGAAATGTTAAAAATACAATTTTTTTATATTTATTATTAATCATCAAAAATAATTTTTTTAACATGTTCAAGTGGTACGTGGATGGGTTTTAATATATTATGAGCATAAGGTTGTAAAAAATAAAAAAAGATTACATTAAATAACATGATATTTTTTATTTTCGGATTATTAATTTTATTTTTTAACCTAATGCTCAGAATATATTAAAAAACCATCCACGTACCACTTGAACATGTTAAAATATAATTATTTCTAATAATTAATGATAAATTTAAAAAATGGTATTTTAACATTTCAAACAAGCGCGCGAACGGCAGTCAATGAAGCGCCTTATGCGTCGCATGCGCAGTAGTGTAAGGTGCCCGCGTTGGGAGCACTGGGGGCACTGCGGAGAATCACTCGAAACTGCAGTGGGACTCCGATGCTGTTTCGAAGTCGAAAATCGAACGAACCTCTCTTTCTATCTCCACACGTTAGAAAAAGAGGTCCGTTCGATTTTCGACTTTCGACACGGTATCAGAGTCCCACTGCTGAATGTATGGGATCGGCAATCTCCCACCTCATCTCTGGTTGCTGGACTTTTCAGAACAAAGAAAATATTTCTCACTTTTACGCTAAATTATGAAAATCTTAATTTTTCTTTATTCAAGCCTTCTTACCGGGTTACGACTAATTATAATTATTATTCAATGTTATTAATCTTAAAACTATATGCTACACGTACCGAAGAAGGTCTAAACATACTCCTTTTCCGATATTTCATGGGCATTATGGTTTGTTGGCCGCATTTTTCGTACTTCCGTGTATCACAGTTCCAACCAGTGGTCGCTGTATCACATTTAGTTATAAAACACTTCATAGCTGCAAGAATAATACATATTTAAGAATGCATACTTAAGAAGGCCGTGTCATCTTCAAAATTTAGTGAGCGAAGAACTGCGTAGAACATGCTTTCTATTTCTGTTGATATTTGATTCGCAAATATACGTTTTAGGTTAGGTTCGCTAATGTATTTTCAGGGTCTTCAGTTCATATTCTTAAATCTTCACAAACATATACAGTACAATTTAATTAGTAAAACTTACTCCTCAAGCTTCAAGCACTCATTAAACTTCAAATCTGTACTTCCCAAACTTTCTTTTTTTGGAACCTTTCGTCACGACATTTTCCAGTTTGTTTGTCCTACAAGTCCTGCTATGCTTTTCAACCGCATCAGGAGATATCACTTCTTACTATTCCTTTGTACTTTTACCACATGGAAGATAATATACTGCATAAAATCTAAAAAATAAGTCAAATTTACTGGAATTCTTTATTTTGTTTACTTTTTATAATGCTGAAGAGTGAAGAGAAGAGCGATGCGCCGATCGGCCGATGTCACACCCGTCACACCGATCCCATGAATCCGCCTGAATCCATGATCCAATCCATGATCCAATAAATACATGGTCTAGCCACGCGCAAGTAAAAAAAA
>CAKNYM010032783.1:0-25927 GCA_932195095.1 Andricus curvator
AAAAAAGGGGAATAAGGGGGAATGAGGGAAGAGAAGGTATGGGAAGTATGGGTAATGAGGGGAAGAGATGTTGGGGTTGTGAGGAGAAATTAAGCAAGGGATAGTGGGGAAGTTTGTGGAAATAAAAAAAAAAGATAAAGTAGGGGAAGCAAGGGAAAATTAGGAAAAAATAGTGAAAATGAGTAGAAGTGAGGGGTGGGGTCTAGCGGAAGTGAGGAGAAATTAGGGGAGGAAAGAAAAGAAGGTGAAGTAGGGGAAGAAAGGGGAAATTGAGGGACCAAAATTAGTGAATGTGAGGGGCAAATGAGTGGAGGGGAATCAGAGGGAATCATGGGAGAGAAAGTAGAGAAAACAAGGAGAGGGAAAGAAGGGAATGGACGGAAAATAAGGAAAGGAGGTGCACGGGAAGTGAGGTGAAATTAGGAAAGGAAAAGATGGAAAACAAAAGGTGGGGAGAGTGAGGGGAAATGAGGAGAGGAAAAGTGGAGAATTATAGCGAAATGAAGAAGGGAGAGAAGAAGAAATGAGAGGAAATAAGGGAAGGGTAACTGAAGTAAATTAGGGTAAATGATAAAAAGGGTAGGAGGAGACTTGAGGGGAAATTGCAGGAGGAAAAATAGTGAATGTGTAGGGAAATGAGGGTAGAGAAAAAACAGAAATAAGAGGAAATTAGTGGAGGGGAATGAGAGGAAATCGTAGGAGAGAAAATAGAGGAAACAAGGGAAGGGAAAGTAGGGAAGTAAGGAAAGTGAGGTAAGTGAGTGGAAATAAGATCAGGGAAAGTGGAGTCAATGAAGGGAAATTAAGAGAGATAAAGAAGGAGAAGTAAGGGAAGATAAAGGGAGGTAAAGTGGAGAAAGTAAGGGAGAATGAGGGGGGAAAGTACGATAAGAGAGGGGAATTTCAGGGAGGAAAAGTGAGGAAAAATGAGGAGAGAGAAAGTAGGTAAGTGAGGGGAAATGAGAGGAGAAAGTTAAGGGAAATGAGGGGAAATGAGGGTTAGGAAAGTAGGGGAATTGAGGGGAAATAATAGGAAGCGAAGTAGGGGAAGTGAGGCTGAAAAAGGTTGGGGATGAAGCAAAATCGAAGGGATATAAGCGTAAGGACGTAAGGTGAAATGAGGGAAGAGGATGAAGTAAAAGTGAGGGGGTATAAGGGAAGGGGAAGTAGGTGCAGTTAGTGTAAGTAAAGGGAAGTAGGAGAAACAATTTAAAATTTATTATTATCCAAATAATTTTAATATTAAGAGCTTTTTAAATTTTTGAAACAATAACTAATAATTTCAAATTCAAATCGCATGAAATTTTAAAAAATATTATTTTAACAATTTTGAATTGAAAATGTTTCAAATAAAAGAAGTTTAGAATTTGAATAATTTTGAATTCAAAGTGATTAAAATTTGACAAGTTCAAATTAAAAACCAAATTAAATGTTTTGAGGTCAAAGTTTTTGAAGTTCTAGTCTTGAAAATTGTTAGTACATAAAAAAGTTATAATTCAATACTGAAACTGATCAAAGGAATTTAGCTAAGGTAAAAAAATTAATTCGCCGACATTTTCACCATTCAGAATAGTAAAATTTTCAATTTAAAACCTTCAAAATTGAATTATTCTTAAACATCGTTAAAAATTAAATTATTCTAAATGGGAATCATATAATATAAAAAAATTCGACTACAAAATGTTGAAAATTAAACGTATCTAAACTTCATTCAAAACTGAAAAAATCATAATTTCTAAGAACCGTGATATTAAAACTTTTTTATACTCAAACCCGGTATTATACCTGTAACATTTCTGGTCAAAGGTTCTGTTTCGAGCTAAACTGCAGTTAATCAGAAAATTTTCATTTACCGACAGACGATAATGGTTCGTGTCCGTGCTCATATGTCACTTGTCCTCACCGATATTTATCGGATGTGCAGTGTGAACCTACATTACCGACTGATGATTGGGTAGAAACCAACTTCATTGATCGAAGGTAAGCCAGATTCGTGATTTGCTGAATAAACCTAATTTAAGTTTCTTTTTTTGCCGACTGTAGGTAATCTAGGACCCTGATTTACCTACTGATGGTGGTGCAATTTTCTATATTATCGTCAGTCGATTATGTAGGTTTCTGACTCGGTTTAGCTCCGTACAAATCGTGCCCCAGAACTGTCCTAGGTATGCTACTAAGCGCTTCATACTTTCAATTATTTTATGTAAGTTAAAATCATTTAAAAATTACCGGTTTTGTAATTGTTGATTATAATTTTAAAAATTCAACCATTACAATTTTAATTGTAATTAATTATATTTTTAACTGAAAATTCACTTATTCTATTTTTGGTTGAAATTTCAATAGTTTAGTTAACGTTTTTTAAATTTATTTATTTTGTTGAAAATTCAACGTTTTCCAAAACATTTTCTGTTAACAAATTGAATTTAAATAAATTAATTCCCAGAGTCATACAAATTTATAGTGCAATACAGGAAATATGGAACTTTTCTTCCACTCTGAAATACGAAATTTTTCACGATATTCCTTGTTTTAGAAAAATTATTTCTTTTATGACTTACCTACGTCTTTTAATAAAAAGTATAACTACCACTCAACATATATAAATTAAGTTAATAATTATGATGTACAATGGTTTTAGTAGTATAGCTATACAGTACGGCTTCACTTACCGACCAAGTAAAGTTCGGTTCCATGTTGACTTACCGACAGTAGGTAATGCCGACTCTCGGTAGTACAGTTTCATGCTAGGCTATTATTCTTATTTTAAATTCCAAATCGATCTTAGTAGAAAATTAGCATTCTTGTATGAAATATCAACTATTACATGTTTTGTTGAAAACTCCTCTTTTTTGGGTTGAAAAGTAAACTACTTCTTTTAAAGCTAAACAACTTTTTTAAAATTAATTTGAATTTGGTTGCAGATTCATCATTTTGGTTGAAAATTCATATTTTCAGATTGAAAATTCAACTATAAGATTAAGAATTAAACTAATTTCATGAAAATTTAACTATTTGGTAGAACATTAACTTTTTCCTTCTTTGAATTCCTTGAATCCCTAATTGTCTTAAATTCCTTTAAAGACCTTAAATTTTTTGAATTCTTTCAGATTCTTTTTAATTCCTTTTCAAATTTTTTCAAATTCCTTTCAATTCCTGTGAATTATTTCGAATCCTTTGAATTTCATCTTAAAAGTCTTCTGAAATAAATTGAATTTCTTTGATTTGAATTTCTTTCCATTTGTTTGATTTTCTTGTAAATTATTTTGAATTTCTGAAATTCTTTGAATTCCTTTAATTCTCTTGAACTCCTTGAATTATTTTAAAGTTCTTAAATTGTTTAAAATCCTTTGAATTCCTTTGAATACGTTTTTTAAATCTTTTGAAACCCTTAATAATAAATTCAAAGGAATTCGTAGGAATTCGAAAAAATTCATAGGAATTGAAGTAAATCTAAAACAGTTCAAGGAATATAAGGAATTAAAAGAAATTCAAGACATTCAAGGATTTGATGGAACTCAAAAGAATTCAGGAATTCGACGAATGCAAAGAATTGGAACGACTTCAAGAGAAATTCAAGAATTCAAAAGACTGAAAAGAATTCAAAAAAATTCACACGAACTGAACATAATTCAAATACATTTGAAATAATTCAGAAGAATTCAAACGAGTTGAAAGGAATTCAAAATATTTCAAAAGAATTCAACAGACTTTAAGGAAACATTCAAAAGAATTCGAAGAAATTTGAAGGAATTTGAAAAAATTGAGAGAAATTCAAAGGAATTCAAAGAAGTTCAAGAAATTCGAGGAATTAAAAAAATTAAAAAAATAATAAATTGAGATGCGGTGAAACTGCATAAAAGGTCGATCACCTTCGATTTTTTATTAAAACTCACATATTTTATGTATTTTTTTTATGCTGAAAACTAATCTGCCCGAAAAAACAGTCGCTCTCTTTTTTGAGATATCGAGATTTTTACTATCGAAAATTTCGATTTTTTTCTATGTTTTTTGAAATACACTGATATTACGTATTTTTCCACGCTAAACATAAAGTAACCCTCCCATTCCCCCACGCATTTCCCTCCTAACCATGCTACCCCCCCCCCCTCTTAAAAATCATTGGAATTCAAAATAATTCAAGGCGTTCAAAAGAATTCATGGACATCAATAGAATACAAGTAATTTAAAGAGTTCGAGGAGTTCAAGAAATTTAAGGACTTCAAATAAATTTGAAGGAATTTTTTAAAATTCAGAAGAATTCAAACGAATTGAAAGGAATTCAACTTATTTCAAAAGACTTCAAAAGACTTTAAGAATAAATTCGAAGGAATTCGAAAGAATTCATAGGAATTCAAGGGAATCTGAAAGAATTCAAGGAATATAAGGAATTCAAAGGAAACCAAGACAATCAAAAAATTGATGGAATTCAAAAGAATACAGGGGTTCGAACGACTTCAAGAGAAATAACAAAAATTCAAAAGACTGCAGAATAATTCAAAAGAATTCAAATTAACTCAGAAGAATTCAAATGAATTGAAAATAATTCAGAAGAATTCAACCGAGTTGAAAGGAATTCAAAATAATTAAAAAGACTTCAAGCAAACATTGAAGAGAATTCGAAGAAATTGGAAGGAATTCGAAGCAATTTAAAGGCATGTAAGCAATTCGAAGGAATCCAAACCATTCAAAGAATTGATGGAATTCAAAAGAATTCAGGAATTCGAGGAATGCAAGGAATTAGAACGACTTCAAGAGAAATAAAAAATTCAAAAGACTGCAGAAGAATTAAAAAGAATTCGAATAAACTCAAAAGAATTCAAATGAATTAAAAATAATTCAGAAGAATTCAAACGAGTTGAAAGGAATTCAAAATAATTCAAAAGACTTTGAGGAAACATTCGAAAGAATTCGAAGAAATTTGAAGGAATTCGGAAAAATGTATAGAAGTTCAAGAAATTTAAGAATTAAAAAAATTAAACAATTAATAATTTGAGACACAAAAGGATAGAATTGTCAGAACAAAGACAAAAAGAAAGATTGAATTTATCTTCGACGACCTTGTCTTCTATACGATTTTTTTCATCTCAATGACTCCTCTTTTCTGCATTCTATCACCTCGCGTAAATGCGAGTGCGATTGTACATTAAAGAAATATAAAGTAATTGAGGAATTTATAAGAAAATCAAACGAATGGAAAGAGATTCAAATCAAAGGAATTTAATTTATTTCAAAAGACCTTACGATGGAATTCAAAGGAATTCAAAGGAATTCGAAATAATTTATAGACATTTAAAGAAATTGCAAAGAATTTGAAGGGATTCAAAAAAAAAGTCCAAAGGTTGAAAAGGAATTCAAAGGAATCAGAAATAATTCAAAAAATTTAAGGATTTATAAGGAGTTTAAGACAGTTAGGGATTGAAGGAATACAAAGAATTTAAGGAATCTAATGAATTCAAGAAATTCGAGGAATTCGAGGAATGCAAGAAATTCGAAAGACACTTTAAACAGTTTTAAAGAATTCAAATGACTGCAACAGAATTCAAACAAACTTAAAGGAATTCAAATAGATTAAAAATAATTCAGAAGAATGTAAACGAATTGAAAGGAATTCAAATAAATATAAAATAATTCAAATTAATTGGAAGTAATGTAGGCGACTTCAAAAGACTTTTAGAAAAAGTTCATAGAAATTCAATGAAATTTAAAGAATTTAAAAAATTTAAAATAATTCAAACAAATTAAAAAAAAATCAAATGAAGTCAAAGGAATTCAATTTAACTCAAAAGACTCCAGAAGACTTCAGAAATAAATTCAAAGGAATTCGAAAGAATCCATAGGAATTCAACGGAATCGAAAAGAATTCAGAAATTCGAGGAATGCAAGGAATTCAAATGACTTCAATAGAAATAAAAAAATTCAAAAGTCTGCAAAATAATTCAAAAGAATTCAAACGAACTCAAAAGAATTGAAATAAATTTACAATAATTCAGAAGAGTTCAAACGAGTTGAAAAAAATTCAAAATAATTCCAAAAAATTTCAATTTATTCAAAAGAATTCAAATTAATTCAAAAGACTTCAAAGGACTTTAAGGAAATATTCAAAAGATTTCCAAGAAATTTTAAGGAATTTAAGATATTCGAGGAATTCAAGGAATTAAAGAATTAATAAATTGAGATACGGTAAAACTGCAGAAAAGGTCGACCACCTTAGATTTTGTTAAAACTCACACACTTTATGTATTTTTTGATGCTGAGCACAAATCTGGCTGAAAAAAGTAGCGTTCTCTCACAGTTTTCGAGATATCAAAATTTTCATTGTCGAACGATTTTTTCTATAGTAAAAATTCAAATTAATTCAAAGTAATTCAAGCGACTTCAAAAGACTTTAAGAAGAACTTCAAAGGAATTCAATCGAATTTTAAGAATTTAAGAAATTCAAAATAATTCAAACAAATTCAAAGAAATAAAAAGAAATTTAAAGGAAATTGAAAGAATTCAAAAGAGTTCATTGAATTGAAAGTATTCAAAATAATTCAAGGTATTCAAAATAATTCAAAGCGTTCAAGAGAATTCAGGGACAGCAACAAAATTCAGGGAATTTAAAAAGTTCGAGGAATTCAAGAAATGAAAGGACATTAAATAAATTCAAAGCAATTTTAACTCATTCAGAACAATTCAAACGAATTGAAAGGAATTCATATGAAATCAAAGGAATTCGATTTAATTCTAAAGACTTCAAAAGACTGAAAATAAATTCAAAGGAATTCGAAGGAATGCATAGGAATTCAAGGGAATCTAAAAGAATTCAAGGAATATAAGGATTATGAAAGAATTCAAGATATTCAAAGAATTGATGGAATTCAAAAGAATTCAGGAATTCGAGGAACGCAAGGAATTCGGACGACTTCAAGAGAAATTAAAAAATTCAAAAGACTGCAGAAAATTTCAGAAGAATTCAAACAAACTCAAAAGAATTCAAATGAATTAAAAATAATTCAGAAGAATTAAAACGACTTAAAAGGAATTCAAAATAATTCAAAAGATTTCAAGGAAACAATCAAAAGAATTCGAAGAAATATGAAGGAATTCGAAGAAATTTAAAGGAATTCAATGGAATTTTAAGAATTTAAGAAATTCAAAATAATTCAAACAAATTCAAAGAAATAAAAAGAAATTTGAAGGAAATTAAAAGAATTCGAAAGAATTATTTAAACTGGAAGTATTCAAAATAATTTGAGGTATTCAAAATAATTCAAGGCGTTCAAGAGAATTGAGGGACAGCAAGAAAAATTTGAAGAATTCAAAAAGTTCGAGGAATTCAAAAAATTAAATGACTTTAAATAAATTTAAAGGAATTTCAACTAATTCAGAAGAATTCAAACGAATTGAAACGAACGAAAATGAAATCAAAGGAATTCGATTCAATTCTGAAGACTTCAAGAGACTTTGTGAATAAATTCAAAGGGATTCGAAAGAATTCATAGGATTTAAGGGAATCTGAGAGAATTCAAGGAATATAAAGGAATTCAAGGCATTTAAAGAATTGATGGAATTCAAAAGAATTCAGGAATTCGACGAATGCAAGGAATTCGAGAGACTTCAAGAGAAATAAAAAAATTCAAAAGACTGCAAAGGAATTCAAAAGAATTCAAATAAACTCAATAGAATTCAAATAAATTAAAAATAATTCAGAAGAATTCAAACGAGTTGAAAGGAATTCGAAAGAATTCAAAAGACTTCAGGAAACATTCAAAATAATTCAAAGAAATTTGAAGGAATTCGAAGAAATTTAAAGGAATTCAAAGGAATCCAAGACATTAAAAGAATTGATGGAATTCAAAAGAATTCAGGAATTCGAGGACTGCAAGGAATTCCAACGAATTTCGAAAGAAATTAAAAAATTCAAAAGACTGCAGAAGAATTCAAAAGAATTTAAATAAACTAAAAATAATTCTTATGATTTGAAAATAATTCAGAAGAATTCCAACAAGTTGAAAGGAATTCAAAATAATCAAAATACTTCAGGAAACATTCAAAAGAATTGAAAGAAATTTGAAGGAATTCAAAAAAATTTCAATGAATTCAAGGAATATAAGGAATTCAAGACATTCAAAGAATTGATGGAATTCAAAAGAATTCAGGAATTCGAGGAATTCGAGCGACTTTAAAAGAAATAAAAAAAATTCAAAACACTGCAGAAGAATTCAAAAGAATTCAAATAAACTAAAAGGAATTCAAATGAATTACAAATAATTCAGAAGAATTCAAACGAGTTGAAAGGAATTTAAAATAATTCAAAAGACTTTAAGAAAACATTTAAAAGAATTCGAATAAATTTGAAGGAATTCGGAAAAATTTAAAGGAATTCAAGAAATTTAAGAATTAAAGAAATGAAACAATTAATAATTTGAGACACAACAGGATAGAATTGTCAGAACAAAGACTAAAAGGAAGATTGAATTTATCTTCGACGACCTAGTCTTCTATACGATTTTTTTCATCTCAATGACTCCTCTTTTCTGCATTCTATCACCTCGCGTAAATGCGAGTGCGATTGTCCATTAAAGAAATTTAAAGTAATTGAGGAATTTATAAGAAAATCAGACGAATGGAAAGAGATCGAAATCAAAGGAATTCAATTTATATCAGAAGACCTTACGATGGAATTCAAAGGAATTCGAAATAATTTATAGCAATTTAAAGAAATTGCAAAGAATTTAAAGGAATTTAAACAAATTCGAAGGGTTGAAAAGGAATTCAAAGGAATCAGAAATGATTCAAAAAATTTAAGGATTTATAAGGAGTTTAAGACAGTTAGGGATTGAAGGAATACAAATAATTCAAGGAATCTAATGAATTCAAGAAATTCGAGGAATTCGAGGAATGCAAGAAATTCGAAAGACTTCAAATAATTATAGAGAATTCAAAAGACTGCAAAAGAATTGAAACAAACTCAAAGGAATTAAAATAAATTAAAAATAATTCAAAAGAATGTAAACGAATTGAAAGGAATTAAAAGAAATATAAAGTAATTCGAATTAATTCAAAGTAATTCAGGCGACTTCAAAAGACTTTCAGAAAAATTTCATAGAAATTCAATGAAATTTAAAGAATTTGAGAAATTCAAAATAATTCAAAGAAATAAGAAGGAATTTAAAGGAAAAACAAGTCGAAAGAATTTAATGAATTCAAAATAATTCGAGGTATTCAAAATAATTCAAGGCGTTCAAAAGAATTCAGGCACATTAAGATAATTCAATGAATTTGAAGAGTTCGAGAAATTCATGAAATGACAGGACTTCAAATGAATTTAAGGAAATTAAAAAATTCAGAAGAATTCAAACAAATTCAAAGAAATTCAGATGAAGTTAAAGAAATTCAATTTAACTTAAAAGACTCCAGAAGACTTCAAGAATAAATTCAAAGGAATTCGAAGGAATTCAAAAGTACTGAAAAGAATTAAAATAAATTTAAAATAATTCAGAAGAGTTCAAACGAGTTAAAAGGAATTCCAAATCATTCAAAAAATGTCAATTTATTCGAAAGAATTCAAATTAATTCAAAATAATTCAAAGGACTTTAAGTAAAAATTCAAAAGAATTCGAAGAAATTGAAAGCAATTCAAAGGAATTTAAGATATTCGAGAAATTAAAGAATTAATAAATTGAGATACGGTAAAACTACAGAAAAGGTCGATCACCGTAGATTTTGTTAAAACTCACGTACTTTATGTATTTCTTCATGCTGAACACAAATCCGACTGAAAAAAGGAGCGCTCTCTTAGCGTTTTCGAGATATAGCGATTTTCACCATGGAACGATTTTTTTCTACCCCGCATCAAACATCATTGGATGTAAACAAGTTGAAAGGAATTCAAAGAAATTCAAAGGTTTACAAAATTCAAGGAATTTAAAAGAATTCAAGAAATTCAAAAGAATTCAAGGAATTCAAATTAAATGAAAGGTTTACAACTTTTTCTTAAAGACTTTAAGATGGAATGCAAAGGAATTTAAAGGAATTGGAAGGAATTCAAAGGAATTTATAGGAATGCAGAGGAATATAAAGGAATTCGATTTAATTCAAAAGACTTTAAAATACTTTGAGAATAAATTCAAAGGTATTCGAAAGAGTTCATAGGAATGCAAGGGAATCTAAAAGATATCAAGGAATATAAGGAATATAGTGGAATTCAAGACATTCCAAGAATTGATGGAATACAAAAGAATTCAGGAATTTGAACGACTTCAAGAGAAATAAAAAAATTCGAAAGACTGCAAAAGAATTCAAACCAGTTGAAAGGAATTCAAAATAATTCAAAAGACTTCAAGAAAACATTCAAAAGAATTCGAAGGAATTCAAAGAAATTTAAAGGAATTCAATTAAGTTTTAAGAATTTGAGAAATTCAAAATAATTCAAACAAATTCAAAGAAATAAAAATAAATTCAAAGGGAATTAAAAGAATTCGAAAGAATTAATTGAATTGGAAGTATTCAAAATAATTCGCGGTATTCAAAATAATTCAAGGCGTTCAAGAGAATTCAGGGACATCAACAAAATTCAAGGAATTCAAAAGAATTCAAGAAACTCAAAAGAATTCAAGGAATTCAGAAGAGTTGAAGGAATTCAAAATAATTCAAGGAATTCAAAAGCATTGGAGGGATTCAGAAGAATTTAAGGAATTTAAGAGAATTTAAGGAATTCAACATAATATAAGGAGTATTTCAAGACTTCAAAGAAGTGTAAAGGAATTTACAAGAATTCAAACGAATGAAAAGGAATTCAAATTAAATCAAAGGCATACAACTTTTTTTAAAGACTTTCAGATGAAATGCAAAGGAATTCAAAGGAATTGGAAGGAATTCAAAGAAATTTATAGGAATGCAGAGGAATATAAAGGAATTCGATTTAATTCTAAAGACTTCAAAAGACTTTAAGAATTAATTCAAAGGAATTCCAAAGAATTCATAGGAATTCAAGGGAATCTAAAAGAATTCAAAGAATATAAGGAATTCAAGACATTCAAAGAATTGATGGAATTCAAAAGAATTCAGGAATTTGAACGACTTCAAGAGAAATAAAAGAATTCAAAAGACTGCAGGAGAATTCAAAAGAATTCAAATAAACTCAGAAGAGTTCAAATGAATTAAAAATAATTCAGAAGAATTCAAACGAGTTGAATGGAATTCAAAATAATTCAAAAGACTTCAAGGAAACATGCGAAAGAATTCGAAGAAATTTGAACGAATTTGAAGAAATTTAAAGGAATTCAATGGCATTTTAAGAATTTAAGACATCGAAAATAATTCAAACAAATTCGAAGAAATAAAAAGAAATTTAAAGGAAATTAAAAGAATTCGAAAGAATTAATTAAATTGGAAGTGTTCAAAATAATTCGAGGTATTGAAAATATTTCAAGGCGTTCAAGAGAATTCAGGGACAGCAAAAAAATTCAAGGAATTTCAACTAATTCAGAAGGATTCAAACGAATTGCAAGGAACGCAAGTGAAATCAAAGGAATTCGAAAGAATTCATAGGGATTCAAGGGAATCTAAAAGAATTGAAGGAATATAAGGAATGCAAATGAATATATGGAATTCAAAGGAATCCAAGACATTCAAAGAATTGGTGGAATTCAAAAGAATTCAAGAATTTAAACGACTTCAAGAGAAATAAAGAAATTCAAAAGACTGCGGAAGAATTCAAAAGAATTCAAATAAAGTTATAAGAATTTTAATGAATTGAAAATAATTCAGAACAATTCAAACGAGTTTAAAGGAATTCAAAATAATTCAAAAGACTTCAAGGAAACATGCGAAAGAATTCGAAGAAATTTAGAGGAATTCAATGGGATTTGAAGAATTCAAGAAACTCAAAATAATTCAAATAAATTCAAAGAAATAAAAAGAAATGTGAAGGGAATTAAAAGAATTCGAAAGAATTAATTTAATTGAAAGTATTCAAAATAATTCGATGTATTCAAAATAATTCAAGGCGTTCAAGAGAATTCAGGAACAGCAACAAAATTCAAGGAATTTGAAAAGTTCGAGGAATTCGAAAAATGAAAGGACTTTAAATCAATTGAAAGGAATTTTAGCTAATTCAGAAGAATTCAAATGAATTGAAGGAAACGCAAATGAAATAAAAGGAATTCGATTAAATTCTAAAGACTCCAAAATACTTTGGAAATAAATTCGAAGAAATTCGAAAGAATTCATAGGAATTCAAGGGAATCTAAAGACATTCAAAGAATTCATGGAATTCAAAAGAATTCAGAGGTTCGAACGATTTCAAGAGAAATAAAAAAATTCAAGCGACTGCAGAAGAATTCAAATGAACTCAAAAGAATTTGAATGAATTAAAAATAATTTAGAAGAATTGAAACGAGTTAAGAGGAATTCAAAATAATTTGAAAGACTTCAAGGAAACATTCAGAAGAATTCGAAGAAATTTGAAGAAATTCGAAGCAGTTTAAAGGAATTCAATGGAATTTTAAGAATTTAAGAAATTCAAAATAATTTAAACAAATTCTAAGGAATAAAAAGTAAATCAAAGGAAATTAAAAGAAATCGAAAGAATTAATTGGATTGAAAGTATTCAAAATAATTCTATGTATTCAAAATAATTCAAGGCGTTCAAGAGAAGTCATAGACAACAACAAAATTCAAGGAATTTAAAAAGTTCAAGGAATTCCAGAAATAAAAGGACTTCAAATAAATATAAAGGAATTTTAAGTAATTCAGAAGAATTTAAACGAATTGATAGGAATTCAAATGAAATCAAAGGAATTCGATTTAATTTTAAAGACTTCAAAAGACTTTGAGAATAAATTCGAAGGAATTCAAAAGAATTCATAGGAATCGAAGAGAATCTAAAAGAATTCAAGACATTCAAAAGAATTCAGGAATTCGGGGAATGCATGGAATTCGGGGAATGCAAGGAATTCGGACAACTTCATGAGAAATTCAAAAATTCAAAAGACCGCAGAAGAATTCAAGAGAATTCAAATAAACTCAAAAGAATTTAAATGAACTAAAAATAATTCATAAGAGTTCAAACGAGTTGAAAGGAATTCAAAATAATACAAAAAAATAATAATAATTCAAAGAAATAAAAAGAAATTTAAAGGAAATTAAAAGAATTCAAAAGAATTAATGGAATTAGAAGTATTCAAAATAATTCGAGGTATTCGAAATATTTCAAGGCGTTCAAGAGAATTCAGGGACATCAACAAAATTCAAGGAATTTAAAAAGTTCAAGGAATTGAAAAAATGAAAGGACTTCAAATAAATATAAAGGAATTTTAACTAATTCAGAAGAATTCAAACGGATTGAAAGGAATTAATAGGAATTCAAGGGAATCTTAAAGAATTCAGGGGATATAAGGAATTCAAAGGAATCCAAGACATTCAAAGAATTGATGGAATTGAAAAGAATTCAGGAATTCGAGGAATGCAAGGAATTCGAACGACTTCAAGAGAAATTAAAAAATTCAAAAGAATGCAGAAGAATTAAAAAGAATTCAAATGAATTGCAAATAATTCAGAATAATTCAAACGAGTTGAAAGGAATTCAAAATAATTCAAAAGACTTTAAGGAGACATTCAAAAGAATTCGAAGAAATTTAGAGAAATTTAAGAATTAAAAAAATTAAACAATTAATAATTTGAGACACAACAGGATAGAATTGTCAGAACAAAGACCAAAAGGAAGATTGAATTTATCTTCGACGACCTTGTCTTCTATAAGATTTTTTTCATCTCAGTGACTCCTCTATTCTGCATTCTATCGCCTCGCGTAATTGTGAGTGCGATTGTGATATAATTGAGCGGCGGCCTGCAACTAATGAGCACTCGCGATTATCCCAGCAAAAGGCATTAGGAACGCGTCAAATCAAATTCGTTGAAAATGGTCCCTTGAGTACATTCAAAAGGACTGTCCATCTTCCTGTCATCCAGGGATGAATGGATCCGCGGGACCCTCGGGACTCAGCGAGTGCAAATCCGCGTTTTTCTTCACTATTTACACTCGCGTCAATTTGTTTAAAGGCAGCGCGCATTATTTAAAATTCAATATTCTCTATAGAGACTTCCGAAGATGACGAGTGGTTCGTCGACTACGTCTGGAATTTTTTTTTTTTTTTTTTTTTTTTTTTTTATAGTTCGCTAACAGTTCCCAGACTAGAGAACAAGGCAAGGCTTGAAAAGCGAGAAATGAGCGGCCGCTAAAAGGATTGAGAGTGAGAAATAGAAGGACTGGAGGTTGAATGAATTTTAATGAAAGGTCGAATCGGTTTCCAGGTGCTTTTGTCGATGAGAGTGTTGAGTCACAGCTGATGGCTCTTCGCAACAATTTAAACGAGGGGGAAACAACTTCTAAAAATGAGGTCCAGCGGAGCTGGATTAGCCTGGATTACCCTGGATTACATCTGTGTACAGAATTACTCTGGATTACCGAATATTATTCCGGATTACCCTGGATTACCTCTGTGTGCAGAATTACTCTGGATTGCCTAAGAGTACTTCGGGTGACTCGGGATTACCGTGGATTATCTATAAATACAGAATTACTCTGGATTACCTAAGATAATTCCTGATTTCATACGATTATCTCTATATGCAGAAATACTCTGTATTACCTCGGATTACCCGCGTTACTCAAGATTATCTTGGATTATCTCTATATAAATAATTACTCTGCATTACCTAAGATTACTCCGGATTACCCTGAATTACCTTAAAATACAGATTTACCCTGGATTACCTCAGGTTAATCCGGATTACTCAAGATTATCTTGGATTATCTCTATATACATAATTACTTTGGATTAGCGAAGATTACTTCGGATTACCCTGGATTACCTTTAAATACACAATGACCCTGGTTTACCTCAGATTAATACGGATTACTCAAGATTATCCTGGATTATCTCTATATACATCATTACTCTGGATTCTAAAAAAAAATAATCTATCACTATCATTGGAAATGAAAAATGAAATGAAATGAAAAAACCAGTTCTCGTCAGATCACTGAAGTTAAGCAGCGTTGGACCCGGTTAGTACTTGGATGGGTGACCATTCGAGAAAACTGAGTGCTGTTGGCACATCGTGGGTGTGGTGAGCCCACACTTGTAGTTATTTACTACAAGAAACTATCCACCTAGAAACACTACCCGAATCGGGTAGTGTCACGCCTACCCTGAAAGGGAAATGGCTTAATGGTATACCTAAGATTACTTTGGATTACCCTCGATTACCTCTAAACACAGAATTACCTTGCCTTACCTAAGATTAATCGGGAAAACTCAGAATTACCACTATATACATAATTACTTTGGATTACCTAAGCTAACTGCGGATTACGTTGGATTATCTCTGAATACAGAATTACCCTGGATTACCTCAGATTAATGCAGATTACTCAAGATTATCCTAGATTATCTACCGAGTGTTCAAAAAGTCCTGGGACGGCTAAATTTTTCCTCAGATAAAATATTTTTCAGGGAGGTCAAGATCATTCTTGAAGTACCTTTCAACGAGGAATTCAATGGTGACCTTTATTTTAATCATGACCATGACCTTCACGGTAATTTCAAGGTCAAATTGATTTTTTTAAATGGGAACCCCTATTTTTGACCCCGAGAACTCAGAGATCTGAAAATTGTACGTCCAGATGTGACCTTGACCAATCGAAAAATTGACCTGGGAAGGTCATGGCACGGTGAAACAACGTACAGCAGGATGACTCGACTGGCATGCATTTTTGAAGAAAATGTCCTGTTGAAGGTCCTGGTCAAATTCAAGGTCAAGGTCACCAATCGATCGGGGGCCGAAAATGCTACAACTCTTGCGACATTTTCTTCAAAAATGCATGCCAGTCGAGTCATCCTGCTGTACGTTGTTTGACCTTGCCATGACCTTCCCAGGTCAAATTTTCGATTGGTCAAGGTCACATCTGGACGTACAATTTTCAGATCTCTGAGTTCCCGGGGTCAAAAATAGGGGTTCCCATTTAAAAAAATCAATTTGACCTTGAAATTACCGTGAAGGTCATGGTCATGATTAAAATAAAGGTCACCATTGAATTCCTCGTTGAAAGGTACTTCAAGAATGATCTTGATTTCCCTGAAAAATATTTTATCTGAGGAAAAATGTAGCCGTCCCGGGACTTTTTGGACACCCGGTATATAAAAATAATTACTCTGGATTACCGAAGATTTCGCCGGATTTCCCTGGATCAACTCTAAATACAGAATGACGCTGGATTATCTAAGATTACGCCGGATTACTCAAGATTATCCTGGATTATTGCTGTATAAAAAATTAGTCTGTATTACCTAAGATTACTCCGTATTACTCTGGATTACCTCTAAATACAGAATTACCCTTTATTACCTAAGATTACTCCGAATTCCTCTGGATTACCACTATATACATAATTACTCTGTATTGCCTAAGATTACTGCTGATTACCTTGGATTATCTCAAAATACAGAATGACCTTGGATTACCTTGGATTACCTAAGATTACCCCGGATTACCCTAGATTACCTCTTAATACAGAAATACCCTGGATCACATTTGATTATTCTGGATTACTCAGGATTATTCTGGATTATCTCTATATAATTATTTTTAATTACCTAAGATTACGCTGAATTACCCTGGATTACCTCTGAATACAGAATTACCCTTTATTATCTGAGACAAGTCCGAATTACCCTAGATTACCACTATATACATAATTACTCTGGATTACCTAATATTACTGCGGATTATTGTGGATTATCTCCAAATACAGAATTACCCTGGATTACCCAAGATTACTCCGGATCACTCTGGTTTACTTCTAAACACAGAATTACCATGGATTACCTCAGAATAATGCAGATCACTCAGGATTATCCTGTGTTATCTCTATAGACATAATTATTCTGGATTACCTAAGATTACTCCGAACTACCCTTAATTACCTCTAAAAACAGAATTACTCTGGATTACCTGCGATTGAACCGGATTACTCTGCATTACCTCTAAATACAGAATAATCCTGGATTATCTCTATATGAATAATTACTCTACATTACCTAAGATTACGTCGGATTACCCAGGATTACCTCTAGATACATAAATACCCTGAATGACCTAAGATTACACCAGATTACTCTGGATTACCACTATATATATAATTACCCTGGATTACCTCTAAACACAGAATTACCCTGGATTAACTCAGAATAATGCAGATTACTCAAGATTATCCTGTGTTATCTCTATATACATAATTATTCTGGATTACCTAAGATTACTCCGAATTACCCTGGATTACCTCTCAATACAGAATTAGTCTGGATGACCCGCGATTAAACCGAATTACTCTGGCTTGCCTCTAAATACAGAATTACCCTTTATTATCTGAGATTACTCCGAATTACCCTGGACTACCACTATATACATCATTACTCTGATTTACCTAAGATTACTGTGGATGACCGTGGATTATCTCTAAATTCAGAATTACCCTGGATTACCCAAGATTACTCCGGATCACCCTGGTTTACCTCTAAACACAGAATTATCCTGGATTACCTCAGATTAATGCAGATTACTCAAGATTATCCTGCATTATCTCTATATACATAATTACTCTATGTTACCTAAGTTTACTCCAAATTATCCTGGATTACCTCGAAATACAGAATTTACCAAATTGCTCGGTATTACCACTATATACATGAATACTTCAAAATACCCAAGGTTACTGTGGATTACCCTGGATTATCTCTAAATACAGAATTACCCTGGATTACCTAAGATTACTCCGTATAACTTTGGTTTGCCTCTGAATACAAAATTACCCTGGATTAACTCAGATTAATCCAGATTAATCCAGATTAATCCGAATTACCCTGGATTACCACTGAATAGAGATTAACCCTGGATTACATAATATTACCCCGTATTACCCTGGATTACCTCTAAATACAGAATTACCCTGGGTTAACTCAGAATTATCCAGATTACTCCGAATTACCCTGGATTACCACTAAATAGAGATTAACCCTGGATTACATAAGATTACCCTGGATAAATCTGGATTACCTCTAAATACCGAATTATCCTGGATTACCTAAGATTACTCTGGATTACTTTTGTTTACCTCTCAATACAGAATTACCCTGGCTTACCTCAGATTAATTTAGATAACTCCGAATTACCCTGGATTACCACTAAATATAGATTAACCCTGGGTTACATAAGATTACCCTGGATTACCCTGGATTACCTTTAAATACAGAATTACCGTGAATTACGTACGATTACTCTGGATCACCGTAGATTACCACTATATATCTAATTACTCTGGATTACCTAAGAATATTGCGGAATACTCTGAATTACATCGATATATAGAATTAGGCTGGATTACCCGAGATTACTTCTGATTTCCCTAGATTACTTTCATGTACAGAATTAATCTAGACTACCAAAGATTACTCCATATTACGCTGGATTACCTATAAATACAGAAATAGCCTGGATTACCTTTGATTAGTCCGGATTACTCAAGATTATCCTAGGTTATCTCTATATAATTATTTTTAATTACCAATAATGGCCAACGGCCATACCACGCTGAAAAACTCAGTTCTCGTCAGATCACTGAAGTTAAGCAGCGTTGGACGCGGTTAGTACTTGGATGGGTGACCATTCAAGAATACTGAGTGCTGTTGGCACATCGTGGTGTGGTGAGCCCACACTTGTAGTTATTTATAACTACAAGAAAACTATCCACCTACAAACACTACCCGAATCGGGTAGTGTCACGCCTACACTGAAAGGGAAATGGCTTAATGGCAATGGTATACCTAAGATGTCGCCGAATTACCCTGGATTAGCACTATATGCATACTTACTCTGGATTACCTAAGATTACCGCGGATTACTAAATACAGAATTACCCTGGATTTCCCTAGATTACCCCGGATCATCCTGGTTTACCCCTAAACACAGAATTACCCTGGATTACCTCATATTAATGCAGATTACTTGAGATTACCCTGGATTACCTCTAAATACAGAATTACCCTGAATTACCTAATAATACACCGGATTACTCTGGATTACCACTATATACATGATTACTCTGGATTCCCTAAGATTACTGCTGATTACCTTGGGTTATCTCTAAATAGAGAATAACCGTGGATTACCTAAGGTTACTCCAAATTACCCTGGATTACTTCTAAATACAGAATAACCGTGAATTACGTAGGATTCCTCTAGATTACCCTAGATTACCACTATAAACCTAATTACTCTGGATTACCTAAGAATACTGCGGATCACCCTGAATTACATCGATATATAGAATTACTCTGGATTACTTGAGATTACTGCTGATTGTCCTGCATTACCGTCATCTACAGAATTAATCTAGATTACCAGAGATAACTGCAGATTACACTAGATAACCTCTTTACACAAAGTTACTCTGGATTTGCTAAAATTACCCCGGATTACCCTGGGTCACCTCTATATAAATAATTACTATAGATTACCTAAGATTACATCGGATTGCTTAAAATTACTCTGGATTGCATAAAATTATGGTGGTTGAAGTTTCAACTGAAAATATTAATTGTCAAACAAAAAATAGAATAGTTACATTTTCAGTTAAGAAATTAATTTTCAAACAAAAAATAAAAACGAATTTTCAACAATACAGTTTTTTCAACCAAGGAGATGAATTTTCAACTACAGTGATTATTTTGAACTAGGTTCAACTGGAATAGTGGAATTTTCAGATAAAAAATTAATTGTCAATAAAAAACATCAAATTTTTAACAAAATAATTGAATTCTCAACCAACAAAATAATTTCCAACGACACAGATAGCTTTTCAAGCAAAAAGGATACTTTTTAATACAATTTTATGATTTTCTAAAAGTAGATTAATTTACTACCAAATGGTTGAATTTTCGACCAAAAAAGACAAAATTTTAACAAAAAACAGGAATTTTCAACAAAAAAGTTAATAAGATTTAAAAAATCGAAAAAAAAAGATTTAGGAAAAAAAAGTTAACTGTCGACCAAAATCATAAATTTTTAAAGAAGAAGATTAATTTTCTGCTGAAAAAGACGAATTTTCAACAATATACATACATTTTTACTTAAAAAGGATAGATTTTTAACCAAAAATGGAATAGTTACATTCTCAGTTGAGAACATGAATTTTTAACAAACAAAAAAAAGACATAAATGCTTTCAACAAAATATTTTTCAAAAGTCGTTAAAAGGATTTGAGTTGAGATTCGAAGGAATTAAAAATAATTCAGAAGCATTTAAACTAATTGAAAGGAATTTCAATGAATTCCAACAATTTAAATTAACTCAAAAACTTCCGCAAGACTTTAAAAAGAAATTTGAAAGAATTAATAAGAATTCAGAGGAATTTAGAGGAATTTAGAGGAACTTAAAAGAATCTAAAGGGATTCAAACAAATTTAAATGAACAGAAAGGAATACAAAGAGATCTAAAATAATTTAAGGAGTTTGAGGAATTCCAACTAATTTCAGGTATTTAAGCAATTTGAAAAATTCAAAAGGATTCAAGGAATTCAATGACTTTAAGATATTCGAAGAATACAAGGAATCCGAAAGACTTCAAGAGAATTGATAAGAATTTATGATACTGCAAAAGAATTTAAAAGAATTCAAACTAACCTAAAGAAATTCAAATGGACTTAAAGGAATTTAGAAGAATTCAAAATTATTGAAAGGATATCTGATTAATTCGAAGGAATTCCGATTGATTTAAAAGACTTCAAAAGACTTTACGAAGAAATTCAAAGGAGTTGAAGTGACTTTAAAATGTTTTAGGGAGAAATTCCAATGGATTAAATCGACTTCTAAAGACTTTAAGAAAAAATTCAAACGAATTGAAAGGATTTCAAATAAATTCGAAGAAATTTAAGGGAATTCGAAGAAATTTTAAGGAATTAAAAGGAATTCGAAGGAATTTATAGAAATTCAGAGTTATTTAGAGGAATTTAAAGGAACTCTAAGAAATGAAAAAAATCAAACATTTTTAAAATTAATAAATTGAGATACTGAAAAAATGCATAAAATATTTCGGCATCCATGAGATTCTAGACCAGTACCAGTACTATAGGTAGCCATTTTTGGCTAAGAGATTATCTCTTCAAACCAAAAATAGAATAGCTAGATTTTATTGAAAAACAATAATTTTCAATTGAAAAAAGCGAATTTATTACAAAACACTTGAATTTTCAACCCGAAGATATTTAAAAGAATTTAGAGGAATATGAAAGAATTCAAAGAAATTTAAACAAATTCAAAGCAAATGGAAAGGAATTTAAAGGAATCTGAAAAAAATCAAAATAATTGTAAAGAACTCAAAGCATTCGATGGAATTCAAAGGAATTCAGAGGAATTTATATAATTTTCAAGGAACTTAGAGGAACTCAAATAAATTTAAGGGAATAGAAAGAAACCTAACAGAATTCGAAAGAAGTCAAGGATTTCAACAGAATTCAAGAAATTCAAAAGTATTCACGGAATTCAAAAGCATTCAAGGAATTCAAAAGAATTCAAGGGATTCAAAATAACTCAAGGAATTTAAAAGAATTCAATAAATTCAGAAGAATTCAATAAATTCAAAAGAGTTCAAGGAATTCAAAAGAATTCAAGGAATTCAAAAGAATTGGAGGGGTTCAAAGGAATTTTGGAAATTTAAAGAAATTGAGGAATTCAACCAAATTTTAGGAGTATTTCAAAACTTCAAAGGATTTTAAAGGAATTTACAAGAATTTAAGCAAATAAAAAGGAATTCAAATTAAATCAAAGGCATGCAACTTTTTTGAAAAGACTTCAAGATGCAATTTAAAGAAATTCAAAGGGATTGGAAGAAATTCAAAGGAATTCATAGGAATGTAGAGGAATTCAAGAAATCAAAAAAATTTAAATTAATAAATTAAGATACTGAAATTAAAAATAATCTCTTCTCCAAAAAAAGACGAATTTTCAAACAAATAGTTGAATTTCTAATCTAAAAAAGATCACTTTTCAACCAAAAATGGAAGAGCTAAACTTGTATTGAAAAAAAAGTCTTCAATTAGAGGAAAGCGAATTTTTCACCAAACACTCGGATTTTTAACCTGAAAATATTTAAAGGAATTTAAATGAATTTAAAGGAAATGAAAAGGAATTTAAAGGAATCTGAAAAAATTCAACAGAATCTATAAGAATTCAAAGAATTTCAAGGAATTCAAAGGAATTCAGAGGAGTTCATAGTAATTTATATGAATTAGAAGGAACTCAGAGGAATTTGTATAAATTCAAGGGAATAGTAAGGAATTTGAAAGAATTTGAAAAATTCAAAAATATGTAAAGAATTCGATGGAATTCAGAAGAATTCAGAGTTATTTATATAAATTTGAAGGAAGTCAAAGGAATTCGAACAAATTCGAGGGAATAGAAAGAAATACAAAGGAAACTAGCAGAATCCGAAAGAAGTCAAGGAATTTAAGGAATTCAAAAGAATTTGAAAAGTTCCAAAGAGTTCAAGAAATTCAAAAGAATGTAAGGAATTCATAAGAATTCAAGAAATTTAAAAGAACTCCTGAAATTCCAAAGAGTTCATGGAATTCGAAAGAATTCAAGGAGTTCAAAAGAATTCAAGGAATTCCAAAGAATTCAAGGAATTCAAAAGAATTCAAGGAATTCAAAAGAATTCAAGGAATTCAAAAGAATTCAAGAAATTCAAAAGAATTAAAGGAATTCAAAAGAATTCGAGGAATTCAAACGAATTCAAGGAATTCAAAAGAATTCAAGAAATTTAACAGAATGTAAGGAATTTGAAGGTTCCAAGGATTCCAAGAAATGTAAAACTACCAAAGGAATTTAAAGGAATTCACAAAAAATCGAAAGAATGGAGTGGAATTTAAATTAAATTAAAGGAATAAAATTTATTTCAAAAGACTTTAAGATAAAATTCGACGCAATTCGAAGGAATTCAAGAAATAATTTTTTTTCAAGGAATCTGTATTATCATCAAAGAATAACAGAAATTTTTAACGTCTTTTCAGACTAGATGGAAATATGAATTAAAAATTATCTTAATTAATTTTTTTTGTTTGAAAAAGATCTTCTCCTTTCGTTCCGCTGGGAATCGAACCACAGATCTTCCGATTGCCGGTCGGGTACTTTTCCATTAAGCTACTAGAGAGATCGAGAGAAGAAACTTTTTTCAGAAAATCACGCAATATTTTGCAAAGTGGCACAAATCAAATTTTTCAAGGAATCTGTAATGTCATCAGAGAATAACAGAAATTTTTAACCTTTTTTCATACTCGATGGAAATATGAATCAAAAATTATTTTAATTAAGTTATTTCTGAAAAAAAGATCTTGTCCTTTCGCTCCGCTGGGATTCGAACCACAGAACTTCTTATTTCCGTTTAGGTGCTTTTCCCATTAAGCTACTAGAGAGATCGAGAGAAGAAACTTTATTTCAGAAAATATACGCATTATTATGTTAGATGTTACAAATCAAACTTTTAAAGGAATCTGTATTATCATTAGAGAATAACAGAAATTTATAACGTCTTTTCAGACTAGATGGAGCTATGAAAGAAAAATTATTTTAATTAAGTTTTTTCTGGAAAAAAGATCTTCTCCTTTCGCTCTGCTGGGGATCGAACAACAGAAGATCTTTAAACAAAAAAAATTGAAATAATTTTTTATTTATATTTCCATCTAATCTGAAAAGACGTAAAAAATGTCTTTTATTTTCTGATGAAAATACAGTGATTTTCTGAAGAAAGTTTCTTCTCTCGATCTCTTTAGTAGCTTAATGGGAAAGCACCCGACCGGCAATCGGAAGATCTGTGGTTCGATTCCCAGCAGAGCGTAAGAAGAAGATATTTTTTCGAACAAAAAAAAAATCAAAATTAACCATTTTTCAAATTAATAAGTTGAGATACGGAAGAAGTACATTAAATGATTCGGCACTCACGAGATTCTTGACTAGTACAATAACTCTCGTGGGTAGCCACTATCAAGAATAAATCACCAGCTCAAAAATAATATCTTCACCCGGAACCAAGACTTTTCTTTCTTTTTTGGGTTACATCCAAGCCTTGGATGAAACCAATGAAAGAAAGAAAGTCTTATAGTGCTCTTCGAAGCACTCGTTTGCCCTTCCTTCACCTAATGAATCTTTTACTTATGAAGCGTGTCCGCACCTGGCCTATTCGATTTGACGGGTGATCAGCGTGAAGTGAAATATTCTCGTGAGAAAACAGTTCGGATTCGCAGGTGAATCTTCCCACCTCGGCTGATTGGCCATTAGGGTGGTCCAAAAAGACATTGGAAAATCTTTTTTTTTTCAAGGAATCTGTCTTATCATTAGAGAATAACAGAAAATATGCAACGTCTTTTCAGACTAGATGGAGCTATGGAAGAAAAATTATTTTAAATAATTTTTTTTTTCTGAAAAAAGATCTCCCTTTGCTCCGCTGGGAATCGAACCACAGAACTACTAATGCCCGGTCAGGTGCTTTCCGATTAAGCTACTAGAGAGATCGAGAGAAGAAACTTTTTTCAGAAATACACCCATTGTTTTGCTAGATAGTGCAAATCAAATTTGTCAAGGAATCTGTATTATCATTAGAGAATAATAGAAAATATTTAACGTCTTTTCAGACTAGATGGAGCTATGAAAGGAAAATTATTTTAAATAATTTTTTTTTTTCTGAAAATTTTTTTTTTAAGATTCAAAGATTCTTGTGTCCTTCTTCCAAAAAGGCAATAAAATCAACTTGTTCTATCTAAAAATTATCAATAACAAATTTGTACATCCTTTTTTTATTATTTTGTTGAAGAGTTGAAGAGTTAAAAGAGTTCAAGGAAATCGTGAAATTTAAAGCCTTTAAAATAATTCAGAAAAATTCAAACGAATTGAAAGGAATTCAAAGGATTTCAAATTAGTTCAAAAGACTTTAAGAAGAAACTCCCAGGAATTTAAAGGAATTCAGAGGAATTCATGGGAGATCAGAGGAATTCAGAGGAATTTAGATCAATTTGAAGGAATTTGATGGGATCTAAACAGATTCAAAGGAATTGAAAGAAATTGAAAGAAATTCAAAGGAACTTAACAGAATTCAAAAGAATTCAAGAAATGTAAGGAATTCATGAGAAATCAACGAATTTCAAGGAATACCAAACATTGAAGGACCTAAACGGAATTCAAAAGAATTACAAACAAATCAAAGAAATTCAAAGTAATGGAAAAGAATTCAAAGTAATGGAAAAGAATTCAAAGGAATTAAAGGAATTCAATGAATTCGAGAATTTCGAGGAACGCACGAAATTTAAAGAGTTCAAGGAAATCATCAAATTTAAGGCCTTCAAAATAATTCCGAAAAACTCAAACGAATTAAAAGGAATTCTATTCTATTCTATTCTATTCTATTCCATTCTATTTCATTCCATTCTATTCTATTCTATTCTATTCTATTATATTCTATTCTATTCTATTCTATTCTATTCTATTCTATTCTATTCTATTCTATTCTAATCTATTCTATTCTATTTCATTCCATTCTATTCTATTCAGTTCTGTTCTGTTCCATTCTATTCTATTATATTCTATTCCAGTATATTCGAGTCTATTCTATTCTATCCCAGTCTATCAATGAATTCGAGAATTTCGAGGAACGCACGAAATTAAAAGAGTTCAAGGAAATCATCAAATTTAAGGCCTTCAAAATAATTCCGAAAAATTCAAACGCATTAAAAGGAATTCTATTCTATTCTATTCTATTCTATTCTATTCTATTCTATTTCATTCCACTCTATTCTATTCTATTCTATTCTATTCTATTCTATTCTATTCTATTC
>CAKNYM010032786.1:0-17923 GCA_932195095.1 Andricus curvator
AGCATCAGACCGGCAATCTGAAAGACCTGGTGTTCGAATCCCAGCGGAGCTAGAGAGCATTTTTTTCACAATTTAAAAATCAATATTTAATAAAAATATTGAAACGACCAGTAGACAGAAACTTTAACATCATAATTATAACGTATTTAACCTGGTCAACAACCTTAACATCTCAAAATTTAATTTCATGTTGGAAAGAATAATCTTACAAGTATAAGGAATGACGTCGTCATTCTACTTGTAGGGATTGTGAAGAAAATAATCTCGTCTCTCCGTAGCTTAGTGGTTTAGAGCATCAGACCGGCAATCTGAAAGACCTGTGTTCAAATCCAAACGGAGCTAGAGAGCATTTTTTTCACAATTTAAAAATCAATATTTAATAAAAATATTGAAACGACCAGTAGACAGAAACTTTAACATCCTAATTATTACGTATTTAACCTGGTCAACAACCTTAACATCTCAAAATTTAATTTCATGTTGGAAAGAATAATCTTACAAGTATAAGGAATGACGTCGTCATTCTTCTTGTAGGGATTTTGAAGAAAATAATCTCGTCTCTCCGTAGCTTAGTGGTTTAGAGCATCAGACCGGCAATCTGAAAGACCTGGTGCTCGAATCCCAGCGGAGCTACAGAGCATTTTTTCACAATTTAAAAATCAATATTTAATAAAAATATTGAAACGATCAGTAGACAGAAACTTTAACATCATAATTATGACGAGAGTTAGTTTGGTCTGTTGTTCCTCCAACGTATCAGCTCATTCGGCATCCTGTTATCACAATATTACCGCGATTTAAATCGATTAATAAATTTACAATTTATTTAAGCCAGTTCGTAACAGTAGGCTTTTTCTTTAGATGAAAGGTCTTAAATCTTAAGTCGATTAGTAAAAAATATTCATTTTGAATTTTCTGAAATTTTTTTAGTGGCTACGGATAGTGATTTTTTATTCTCGTGAATTTCGAAAAAAAATCCATTATAGTCCGTGTTTCGATCGAATGTCAGTGGATTTTTCTTTGAAATATATTATGAATAAAAATTCATGATCCGGACCACAAAGTGTAATAAATTGAATATTCTTTCCATTAAATTTTGTTAAAATGATGTTAAACTCTGAGCAATCTCATCATCATTAAGGATCTGCCATCCTATTTCTTTGTCATCTTCCTCTAACCATGACGACACAAATTCTCCTATGCAGTATGAAAATCCTGGAATTTGTTGAGCGATTTCAAGAATCTCTTCAACTTGTGGACGTTTTTTTCGGAAATCAGAAAAATACGTATTGCCTAATTTCCTCTAAAAAATGACTCTCTCGTCCCCAAGAGATTCTGCGACTTCAAGCATAGAACATTCCTGATTTGAAATGGATTCGGTCTTTAGATGAAATATTTTAGCCAAATAATTTGTTTAAATTAGAACATTTCTAAAGCATTAAATAATTTATTAAAATTTGATAGGTCAAAATATGATCTACGTACATTAAAAGTCGATAGAAATTATGTATTTTAGAATCAATATTACGATAACCAAATATATAATACGAATATTTAAGATTTCACAATTCTTTATACAACATTAGGTTTTACGCGTTGTGTTATAAAAATAGGAAGAAATTGCAAAAAAAGGGTAAACCTGCTCGACATGTCGTGAAACGTAACCTCATTTTATAAGAACTTCGCGAGGTTATCAGTTCGATTTACATACTGCAACGAAAGTACATAATCAGAACACATAACTGAGAATATATACTTTATTAAACTGAATTTATTAATACTATTCTGCTGACAAACAAATTTTCCGTTGACGTTAAAAATTATCGTTGACGATATTGTTTACTTTTTACTATCAATCACAACTATACACTACAGATACCTTGTAATTATATTTAAAACTTACCGTGTGAAGTCTATTAGCAAATATATCATCAATATATACATAAATAATAATAAATCTAACTTATAAACTACATATCACTGATACGAACTAGACATGACTAAACACCATTAGGAACAGCATTGGATTGTGGTGCGCGTGCAACTTTTTGACGTAATTTCCGCGTCACGAGCGAGGTTTTGAGGGGTCACGTGACTACTCCACGAAGCCGATAGCGACAGGAACGAAGTCCCACTGTATTAAAAAAAATCCAACTCTCAACGAAAAATGCCTTTGACATATTGAACTGTAACCCTCTTGAGCCTGAGAGAAAAATGAGCTTCCTCACTTTTTTTATAACATTTTTTTTTCATAGTAACTTAAAATTCAGAGAATATTTAACGTATTAATATTTTCAATAAAATACATTCAGAAAATCCGGTCGAAATTCCTGGAAAATGTGCAATTATATCAGACAAAAATTTGGAACATGTCACTTTAAAATTAAGATGAAAAAAATATTTATTCATTATTCATTATTTAAAGCAATTGAAAATAAAATAATAAATATGGCAATGTAAAATACCTAAATTCTGAATTTTCAACACAATTTCAAATTTTCAATATTTTACTTACTCTTAGAGCAAACGTAGAACGTAATTTAATTTCTTATTAGGTATCACGACTTTTCCAGTGTCTAAGTTCCGAAGGAGATAATCCTATAACAACATTTTTCTTCAAATTACATGATGATTTACTGGATTTTATCTCACCAATAATCTACATCTAAAGCTTTGTGAACTTATCCTTTTTAAAAGAACAATATGTCAAATCACTTGGAATATCACAAATATCATATGACATTATGAAATTCAATTAAAAAAAAGGTTCGATTTCAACTTTTTTTTAACGTTAAGTTCAGTTGTTAACTGTTTCAATTATTAATTCTTATCGAACTCAATTGATTAGTTCTAGAAGGGAGGACTTTAAGGGAATTCGAGGAATTTGAATGGCCTTTAAGAGATTTTTATGTATATTAAAATATTGAAGGTATTTCAACTTTAAAGGGATTTCAAGAGATTCCAAAGTATATCCACGGATTTTAGAGAATTTCGTAAGATTTTAATCAATTTAACCAAAATTCCGAATATTATAAGGGATGTTACAACTATTATTCAATTATGAAATTATTGAGTTGAAATTATTAAGCGCACAAATCGCGCGTTCGCGTCTCTGGAATTTTATTTTCTAACATAAAAAATATGCAAATTTAAAAATCCATTATTGAACCAATTTTTGTTTAACATTATGTTTTAAATATTTTTTGAAACAATTATTAATAGTTAATAATTTCGAATTGAAAACGTCTGATATACATATATATATATATAAATAATTAAAAAAAAAAGTTAAACAACCACCGCAGGGTCCCACTAAGAGCAACTGCCATCCAAAAAATGTCAATAGCCCCCAGTAGCACCGCGGTAAATCACACTTATGGCCACGTCTCACAACTGTGAGATGGGTGGTCATAGGCAACGACGAAATCACAACGACAGGCCGGTGAAGCCCTCGTGTGACTTGAGGACACGAAGCGACCCAAGGATGACAGCTTTCTGCATCCATCTCGCAAGTCTCTACCTCCTTGGGCTTGGGTGAATTTTTTACAGAAACAGGTAGATCACTGAAGAAGCGCGATGGGTCAGCGAGAAACTGTTGATTCTCCCTGATCAATCTCTCCCTCTTCTGTATTATCCTCCTTGCGTCAGATAACAGCCGTATTTTGTCAACAATATTCTGCTTGATTGTCAGCAGCTTTGACTTGTTTAGTGTGTGATTCAAGAACCTTAGTTCTTGGGCGAACTTTCGAACCCTTTCCGTAAACGGTCTACCAGATGTTATGTAGTCAATCACGCATTGAACACGGGACGCATTCTGTCTTGCCTATCCAATCTTCTTGTTCAGTTGATGCAAGCGTCTTTTGGTCTTTTGATCCATCGTCGGTTTCAGCCTTCGATTTGAATCAGCCAAAGCTCTCGCAGCACCATAAAATGAGCAATTGATGGTCCAGAGGTCGGACTCTTGCGAGATATTTCCACGAAGGGAGGCATCCATTTCAGCCAGATCTTGTGGCTTAGGAGCAACTTGCATGTTAATGTTCCTTCTTGTAATGAAATTGCGATCATCTCTCAGAAGGTGCCTGCTTTCTGCGGTTGGTCTCAATGTCGCTTCCCCATCTTCGTCTGCAGCTTGATCAAGCAGCGGTTGGGGAAGCGCTCCGCGTACATATCCATTTTTGCCGAGGTTGACGGCTTGATTTCGCAAAGACTGATGCGAAACGTGCTGAATCTCTGGGTGTTTCTGGCACCACAGAGTGTGCATACGCGCCATAAAGCCTCCGCGAACAGGGATAATGCTGGCATCGTCGCAGTCTAGCTCGTCATCCCTGAGTTGATCAGTCCACTCAATGTGGGCGTTTCGCCGGCTCGTCGTCGTGTTTCCATCTAAATTATTGTCAGCACCCCGAACTCTAGGCTGATCGGCATTGTTTGCCGACCCATTGTCGGGTGCTCTGCGCGTTCGATTGTCTTGAACCGCATCTACAACATTTTGGTGTTTTGGTGGTTTCATTGTTGTTCCCACGAGCAGCTAGGGAAAGGCTTAGTCCATCCTTGTAGAGCCCCGCGTGCAGGGATAAGGCTGATACTCTGAGAGGTCGCCCGGTATCCCAGAGTCACCGTTTGGACACCAAACCCAGGTGCCATTCAGCTTTCGGCACGGTTGTTACGCTCTACAAGGATGGACTAACCCTTTCCCTAGCTGCTCGTGGGAACAACAATGAAACCACCAAAACACCAAAATGTTGTAGATGCGGTTCAAAACAATCGAACGCGCAGAGCACGCGACAATAGGTCGGCAAACAGTGCCGATCAGCCTAGAGTTCGGGGTGCTGAAAATAATTTAGATGGAAACACGACGACGAACCGGCGAAACGCTCACATTGAGTGGACGGATCGACTCAGGGATGACGTGCTAGACTGCTACGATGCCAGCATTATCCCAGTTCACGGAGGCTTTATGGCGCGTATGCACACTCTGTGGTGCCAGAAACACCCAGAGCTTCAGCACGTTTTGCATCAGTCTTTGCGAAATCAAGCCGACTACCTCCGGAAAAATGGATATGTACGCGGAGCGCTTCCCCAACCGCTGCTTTATCAAGCTGCAGACGAAGATACGGAAGCGACATTGAGAACAACCGCAGAAAGCAGGCACCTTCTGAGAGATGATCGCAATTTCATTACAAGAAGGAACATTAACATGCAAGTTCCTCCTAAGCCCCAAGATCTGGCTGAAATGGATGCCTTCCTTCGTGGAGATATCTCGCAAGAGTCCGACCTCTGGACCATCAATTGCTCAGTTTATGGTGCTGCGAGAGCTTTGGCTGATTCAAATCGAAGGCTGAAACCGACGATGGATCAAAAGACCAAAAGACGCTTGCATCAACTGAACAAGAAGATTGGATGGGCAAGACAGAATGCGTCCCGTGTTCAATGCGTGATTGACTACATAACATCTGGTAGACCGTTTACGGAAAGGGTTCGAAAGTTCTCCCAAGAACTAAGAATCTTGAATCACACACTAAACAAGTCAAAGCTGCTGACAATCAAGCAGCATATTGTTGACAAAATACGACTGTTATCTGACGCAGGGAGGAGAATACAGAAGAGGGAGAGATGGATCAGGGAGAATCAACAGTTTCTCGCTGACCCATCGCGCTTCTTCAGCGATCTACCTGTTTCTGTAAAAAATCCACCCAAGCCCAAGGAGGTAGAGACTTTTTGGAGAGAGGTGTACAAGATCCCGAAAACACTAGAGTTGAAAGAAGATACTGACAATATCATCCGCTTCAAGGAGTTTTGCGACAACCTCATAAAATCTGAGGAGGAATGTCCATCAATCACTGCCGAAGAGGTGAAAAAAGCACTTAGAGGCACGAAGAACTTTTCCGCTGCTGGACCAGATTGTAACAAGAACTTTTGCTGGAAGAAGTTTACTTCTACACACCAACATTTGGCCCGCATATTCACCTCATATTTAAAGTCGGAGACGCCCATTCCGCAGTGGCTCGTCTTAGGGCGCACTATACTCCCGCCAAAAAAAAGGCAACTTGTCCAACCCAGAGAATTACAGGCCAATAACTTGTTTGAACACGCTGTATAAGATCTTTACAGCTGTCCTCAACAACAGGATTGTTCGGCGAATCGAGCCTGTATGGCGAGAGATGTACGAACAACGTGGCTCGAAAAAAGGTGTAGCAGGCTGTCGAGAGAACCTGCTAATTGACAGGTGTGTCTGTAAAGACGCTGCAGCCCATCAGCTCATCCTGTCAATGGCCTGGATTGACTACCGGAAAGCTTTCGATTCAACCTCTCATAGACTTATCATCTGTCTGTTGGAAAGCTTAAAGTACATCCACACATAGTGAGATGCATAGAGAGATTTATGCGCCTTTGGAAAACTAGATTTACTATCTCATCTAGAAATTATCGTGTGACAACGAACAATCTCACCTTCCAGAGGGGCGTCTTTCAAGGTGATACCATGAGCCCTTTGCTTTTTTGCATCACACTTCTGCCTCTATCTCTCGCACTACGAAATTCTCCTGGATACCTCTGTGGCGACACTAATCAGCGCGAGCATAAGGTCACTCATGTATTTTATATGGATGACCTGAAGATCTATGCCTCTGGTAAAAGCAAACTTCAAACTGCTATAAATATTGTCAAGAACTACACAGGAGAGATTGGGATGGACTTTGGCTTGGACAAGTGTGCACAAATTCATCTGAAGAAAGGAAAGATTACTGGCGTTCCGAAGGACCCTGAGCCTGTTGATGTAAGTTTTATTAGACATCTTAACACTGGAAAGACCTTTACATACCTGGGCGTGCCTGAAAGCCGCATTCAGGACGTAACATCAGTGAAGGAGTCTCTCCGAAGCAGATACAAGCATCTTCTTCTACAGATTTGGTCTTCCAATCCGCGGGCGTTGAACAAGGTATCTGCGACTAATATGCTTGCCGTCCCGGTTCTACTCTACTCGTTTGGGGTCGTTCAATGGACGAAGAACGAGCTTAAGGCCCTTGATGTCATTACACGCAAGATCATGCATATGCATAAAAGATTGCATATCAATTCGTCAGTTCCGCGATTATATATTTCACGCCGTTAAGGCGGACGCGGACTTCTGAATCTCCAGTGTCTTCATAACCGGATTGTTCTAAGTACAGCTTACATCGTTGCGAATGGCAGAGATCCTCTCCTATAGATGATCAGGAACCACGAGATGATTGGCGAAGGAGCGTTCCTTTACAAAGCCGCGGAGCAAGCGGAAAGACAAGAAAATGCACGGAAACTTTCACAGAAATGTAGAAAAACAGTCCTTGTCGAAGGAGCAAACTTTTGCTTTCCGCAAATCATCAGGCCTTAATTCAGGTACAGAGGGTTTTATTTGCGCATGCCAGGACAAGGTCATTTCCACCTTAGCATACCGTGAGCGCATTTTATGTCAAGGAGTTCCCAGTGATAGATGCAGAGCGTGTCATGCACACGCTGAGTACCTAGAACACATACTATCAGGGTGTCCGACCCACGCGGGAACGACGCATATCTACATACATAATGCGGCCCTAAGAGTGCTTTATTACCATATTTGTCGCTCTTACGGTGTTGGCCGCGACCCTGCCCTGCCGAACGATCCAAGGGAGATAGAGTCGATTGTTCGAAACGAGAAGTGCCAAATTTTCTGGAACTACGATTTTCGGGCAGCAGTCTCCGCTGCGCACTCGAGGCCTGACATTGTTCTCCAAGACTTCGAGAAACGAACTATATTCGAAAACGAGGAGATGTATCAAGACCTTAAAAGAGAGCTACAACGACAGTACCCAAAATATTCGCTACAAGTAATTGTCCTTGTGATAGGTGCTCTCGGAGGTGCGAAACTATCACTGGTTCGTAACCTTAAAGCCATACCCGCGTGCCAAAAATATGCCAAGACACTTGCGAGATGAATGCAGAAAGCTGTCATCCTTGGGTCGCTTCGTGTCCTCAAGACACACGAGGATTTCGCCGGCCTGTCGTTGTGATTTCGTCGTTGCCTATGACCACCCATCTCACGGTTGTGAGACGTGGCCATAGGTGTGATTTACCGCGGTGCTACTGGGGGCTATTGACATTTTTTGGATGGCAGTTGCTCTTAGTGGGACCCTGCGGTGGTTGTTTAACTTTTCTTTTAAATTATATATATATATATATATATATAAAATATATATTTGTTAGATTAATGATGGTGTTTTGAGCGATGTTGTTTGTCTGAGTGATATAAATTTATAATAATAATATAAGTATTTTTTTTGACATACTTCAGACCAAATAAAATGAGATTAGTTGTTAAATCCTTTATTGCAAACTTTCGGTAGCCAACGTTTCGAAAACATATGTTTTCCTCATCGGAACAAAAAAAAATTTGGAGTTCATCAACATCTTAAAAATGTCTATAGATTCCTATTTCTCTTCTTCATTGCTTAAAAATCTTCATTTTCCAGTTAAATTTTGTTAAATTGTTTGATGTATTCTAAATTTCATGCTTACAACAATAATAATTTAGTTAATTTAGTTAAAATTATATCAAAGACATAACAATCGTTATGCTCCATTTTTGCGAAGAGGTTTTTTTTGACATACTTCAGACAAAATAAAAGGAGATTAGTTGTTGAATCCTTTATTGCACACTTTCGGTATCCAACGTTTCGACAACATATGTTTTCCTCATCAGGACAAAAAAAAAATTTGGAGTTCATCAACATCTTAAAAATTTCTATAGATTCCTACTCCTCTTCTTCATTGCTTAAAAATCTTCATTTTCCAGTTAAATTTTGTTAAATTGTTTTATGTAATCTAAATTTCATGCTTACAACAATAATAATTCAGTTAATTTAGTTAAAATTATATCAGAGACATAACAATCGTTATGCTCCATTTTTGTGAAGAAGGAATTTGTTTTTCTTCGCAAAAATGGAGCATAACGATTGTTATGAACTCCAAATTTTTTTTTGTCCTGATGAGGAAAACATATGTTTTCGAAACGTTGGCTACCGAAAGTGTAAAATAATGGATTCAACAACTAATCTCCTTTTATTTGGTCTGAAGTATGTCAAAAAAAATACCTATATTATTATTATAAAATATATATATAATATATAAACACACACACACACAGGGTGTCCATGTATTCAAAATACATATTTATATTTTCTGATTCCTTGTGAAAAACTGAGTAGAAAATGAGCAATAAAAAAATTTGATTAAATGCATAATTACCGAGTAATTAACAATTACAGGTTATCCAATCAAAAAAATGCGTTAGATAGCCGACAGTGCATGTGCCATCGCTAAGAGTGTGTGAGAATACAAGTTCAGAACGTATAATTTCACCTCCGTTTATTTTTGTAGGAGGTTTTGACTCTTTGGTGCAACTTCACACTTAAACGAGATTCGAAAATTAAAAAGTATCTTTTTCGTAGCAACCAAATTAGAAAACATTGCTCGACGTTTGCATGCGTTGTTTGAAATCTGTAGAATCCTCCTGAAGTCTTAGCATTTCGCAGAATTCCTTCTAGTTCTGTAGAAATAATTACTTTAACATTTTTGAATTACCCTGAACACTTTTGAATACATTGAATTATTTAGATTTTCAAGACTTTTAAATACGAAGTGTATAAACTGTCGGTACGGGTAAAAAAAATTGTCGGTACCGGTTTTTGAACCGTACATGAAATTCAAGGAATTCAAGGAATTTATGGAATTCAAGGAATTTACGGAATTTAAGGAATTCATGGAACTCAAGGAGTTCATTGAATTCACGGAATTCACGGAATTAACGGAGTTGAAGAAATTCACGGAATTCAAAGAATTCGTGGAATTCAGGGAATTCATGAAATTCACGGAATTCATGGATTTTGCGGAATTCATGAAATTCACGGAACACATGGAATTTATGGAATTCACGCTGAAAAAACCAGTTCTCGTCAGATCACTGAAGTTAAGCAGCGTTGGGCGCGGTTAGTACTTGGATGGGTGACCATTCGAGAATACTGTGTGCTGTTGGCATATTATGGGTGTGGTGAGCCCAAACTTGTAGTTATTTATAACTACAAGAAAACTATCCACCTAGAAACACTACCCGAATCGGGTAGTGTCACGCCTACCCTGAAAGGGAAATGGCTTAATGGTATAGATACATACATACACGGAATTTATGGAATTCACAGAATTCACGAAATTCATGTAATTCAAGGAATTGATGGAATTCACGGAATTCCAAGAATTCTCGGAATTCACGAAATTCAAAGAATTCATGGAATTCACACTGTCAGTACCGGTAAAAAAATTACCAGTACCGACCATTCTTTTTACCGGTTTTTGAACCGTAAATTCAAGGAATTCACAGAATTCACAGAATTCAGAGAATTAACGAAATTCAAGAAATTCATGAAATTCACCGCTTCCAACAGCTCATGGCGGCTGGATGGTGCCCCTGTGAATGGACACAGAATTAATTACGGTCAAACCCCTACCCTTTTCCGTCACTTCGTGGGTGCTGGAAGGCACCCCTGTGACTGGTCATAGAAATAATGTTGGTCAAACAACTACCCCTTTCCAATATCTCTTGGGGGCGCAAGGCACCCCTGTGACTAGTCACAGAAATAATGTTGGTCAAAGCCCTATCCCTGCATCTCTCTAATTCGTCTTCTGTGATAAATCACAGAAATAAGTTCAGTTTTACCCCTAACATTTTCTAATTTTTTTTGGTCTGTGACGTCAACTAGCAAGATGGCCGATATTGAGGAGCAAACAGTAGCAATAAACACATGGGAGAAAAATACATTTTTTAATATTTTTGCCGGCAGTTTAAGCTCTATCGACAATTTTGTTTACAGGTACCGACAACTTTTTTTTTACCGGTACCGACAATTTTTTTTTACCGTCACCGGTTTTCCATACACAACCTTTCAAATGCTGTGAATTCCTCCGAATTCTACGGAATTCTCCGAAGTTTGATACAATCATTGCAGTGTTTCTAATTCTTTCACAGTTAGTCTAGTTAGTCGACTGCAGCTAGCAGTGAATGAAGATGTACTTGTTAATTAAATCCCGCCGAATTCTCACGAATTTTGTATAATTCACTTCAAAATGTTTTTTTTTAAATTAATTTGAAGAGCTTTGATTACTTCCCAACCTATGAGAATACAGATTAAATTATTTGAAATTTAAAGATTTTTAAATTCTCAAAATTCCTCTGAATTCGCTCAATTCTACTAAATCCATCGCAAATTTCGTAAGTCTTACCCAATAAGTCAAGTTAAGACGACGGCCTAGCTACCAGTGAATGAAGATGTACTCGTCTTTTGAATTCCGCAAAGTTGTCACGAATTCTGTGCAATACCTTCCAGCGCTTTAGAATTAATTTAAAGAATTTTAAATACTTTTCACACTATGAAAATACGCAATCAACAGTTTAGAATATGTAGAAAAACTCATAAATCCTATAAATTCTTCAGAATTGTAATAAAATCATAGAACTTTTCCAAATTATTTTCCAATTAGTCAAGTTAGGGAGTCGGCGTAGGTACGACTGAAGGCAGATGTACCCTTTATTTGAATTACACACAGTTCTGTCAAATTCTGTAGAAATACATTCAATACTTTTAAATTATTCAAAACATTTTTAAATACTTTTTAAGCTACGATAATACATATTGCATTATTCGTAATTGAAAGGCTCATAAATTCTACAAATTCCCCTGAATTCTTCAGGATTCTACTAAAACCATAGCACTATTCCTAATTCTTTCCAAATTAGTCAAGTTATTTCGACGACTTAGCTACCGCTGAATGAAGACGTAATCGTTATTTGAATTCTGTGGAATTCTTTCGAATTGCGTAGGATTCCCCTCAAAAGTTCTGAAATCACTTGAAGAATTTTTGAAAACTTTGAAGCAATGAGAACAAACACTGAATTCTTTGGAATTTAAAAACATTTAGTCTTGCTTTTTATAACCGAAAATAAGGAACTAGCTTTGATAGACATTTTCAATTGTCTTTTCCCTAAGTTTTTTCAGTTGTTTCTCGACTGAAGAATCCAAACAAGCATGTTCTTTTTTGGCGGAAGAAGTTTACGACCTGTTAGAAAATTGTGAAATGTTTTAAAATTTACTATCTTGGATTTTATAAGCGAAAGTAAGGAACTTATTTTGACAGATATTATCAATCATCTTTTTGTCAAGTTTCTTCAGTAGTTTTTCGTATGCAGAGTCCAATCAAGGGAGCCTGGTTTTGACGGGAGGCACTTACGAGCTTAACAAAAATCGGTTATTATTTAAAATTTACAATATTGCTTCATGTAACCGAAAATAAGGAACTGGCTTTGGTGGACATTTTCAAACGTCTTTTTCCCAAGTATTTTCAGTAGTTCTTCGACTGGAGAGTCCAAAAAAGCGAGTTCTTTTTCGACGGGAGAAGTTTACGAGCTTTCAGAGAAGTGTGAATTGTTTAAAATTTACTATCTTGGTTTTTATAAGCGAAAATAAGGAACCAGCTTTGATAGACATTATCAATCGTCTTTTCCTCAAGTTTTTTCAGTATTTTTTCGTCTGCAGAATCCAATTAAGAAAGCCTGGTTTTGATGAGAGACACTCACAAGCTTAAAAAAATTGCTTGGTATTTAACATTTACAATCTTGCTTTCTGTTACCGAAAATAAGGAACTGGCTTTGATAGACATTTCTAGACGTCTTTTTACTAAGTTTTTACATTCTCATCTAGAAAAGGTATTAGATTTGTGTAAAATTTGACCCCCCCGGTTTTTGTCAAATGTCCACGTTTTGAGACCCCCTGAACCCAAAAAACAGGTTTTTACGAATGTATCTGTCTGTCTGTATGTATGTATTTATGTATGTATGTCCGTCTGTGAGCACGATAACTTTCGAAAGAATTGACTGATTCGATTGGCCTTTGGTATACTCTTTTAGTCTTCCAAACTAAAGGTCAAGTTCGTTAGCCAGCCATTTTGGATGAAAATTCAAAAAGTGAGAACATTTTGAAAATTTTTTAAACCATTTTTTTTTCAAAATTTGGAAATTATATATACGGCCTCTTATAGTAATCAAAAATTCAATAATTTTATTCTCATGACATTTTTCGATAAAATGAAAATTTTCCGAGTTACAGCATTTTCAAAATCTAAAAGAAAAAACGAAAATTCACTTTTTCAGCCAAACAACGCACGATACGAAAAAAAGTCAGGACAAGAGAAGTGTTTCTTTTTGCACGCCCTACAAGATTATCATAATGACTTTTTGAATTTTCTTGAAAAATCGAAAATTCACATTTTTAATGCACAAGAAATAATGAAAAATCCAAAAAATCAATTTTACGGTCAAACTATGCAAGATACGACAAATGATGACTGGACTAAAATTGTGCATTCAAAAAAGATCTACAAATTTCTCACGGGTCACTTTTTGATAGGATGTGTAGTTTTTGTTTTATTCGTAAAAAATAACATTAACATTGAAGAAATCGGCCCGATAAGCGGGCACATTCTCATCAAAACTTTGCTTATTTACTTTATTTTTCATCTCGGGTGTGTTTTTTCACAATCTTTCATTGTTTTTATGTTCTCAATACTATTTCTAACGATTAAAACAATAAAATATAATAATAATTCAAACAATTTATTCTGACGGAAAATCTGACTTTTATTTCTGAATGCGTTTTGATCTTTATTTACTAAAATAATTGCTCTGAAAAAATTCGACTATTACATTTATATTTCAAGAACTATGCTCCAAATAGACGAAATGAATAAATCAATGGAACATATGAACTCCTATGTAATACAAGGCTGCTGAAGGCTGGTGACCTCAGCATAAAGCATCAACCAATTGCGACTCTCTCGGTTTCCATTCCTTGTCCTGGGCGGGCCCGCCCCCGTGACAGACGTTTTCGTGGGACTGACGTTAGAACTGGACTCTCCACTATACGGTGAATCACTACTTAACTTGGAAATGATTTCGACTCGCAAAAAAAATTTCGCGCATAACAATACAAACAATAAAGTAGCCTCGGACTGGACTGAAACTTTGATTGACTAAATGCATACACACGGTAAACGTAAAGTTTGAGTTTCAGGCGATGAATGGGACTGGGTGTTTGGAATGCTAGAGGAGTGAATGATCTTAAAGTAAGAGAACTACGAGAAACTATGCATGCTAGGAAACTAGATATTTTATGTGTAACTGAGACAAAGAAAAAGGGATGCGAAAGTAGAAACATAGAAAATGGCGTGTTGAAAGGCGGTTTTGAAATATGGTCAGGAGTAGATAGGGAATCACATGGTAGTCAAGGGGTCGGTTTGATTATGAATGAAAAAGCAAGATATATGTTCCAAAAACGACTTAAATACTTCTTTTCTCCCCTTTTCAGATAGTTGGAAAAAAATCTTTCTGATTGTAGGATTTATTATAAAGATACGGAAATATACGCTAAAGTAAAGGAATTACCTTCTTCATTTTAAATAAAATACAACTTTAGTCATTTTTATCTGAAGAACATTGAACATAACATATGGTCGTTGCGAACTTTTGGGTTTCTATTATACGATGAACAGAAACGAGCGTGAAGCGCGAGGTTCACATGATGATGAAACCAAATATCGAGCGCGAAGCGCGAGTGTCGTGATGAGAATGTGTTCCTTAAGGTCGATAGAACCTTAAGTAAATTAGCTCTTCTTTTTATGTAAAACTGACATAATTAAACCAAAGCAGGTCATAACGATGAAGCTTACTAAGAGAGTATTAGCCCGCGAAGCGCGCAATAGCGAGCACACGAAGTGTGAAAACCTAGACGACAAATGTGTCCGAGCGCGCAGCGCGAGGTGAATACACTATCGAGCGCGAAGCGCGAGATAAACATATAATCGAGCGCGAAGCGCGAGATGAATACCCAATCGAGCGCGAAGCGCGAGATCAGGTGCGCGCCCTAGGCGCGCTGAAACTTGCGAGCGAAGCGAGCCGCGCGCGAAGCGCGCGATGAGAATGTGCCCGCGAAGCGGGCAGATTTTTTCAGTAGTTTTTCGACTGGAGAATCCAAATAAGCGTGTTCATTTTTGACGGGAGATGTTTACGAGCTTTTAGAAAAGTGTGAATTGTTTAAAATTTACTATCTTGGATTTTATAAGCGAAAATAAGGAACTAGCGTTGATAGACCTTTTCAACGATTGAAAATGTCTTTTAAAGCTAGTTAGTTCTTTTCGGTTACAAAAACCAAGATTGTAAATTTTAAATACTAAGCAATTTTTAAGCTCGTGACTGTCTCCCATCAAAACCAGGCTCTCTTCATTGGATTCTACAGACGAAAAACTACTGAAAAAAATTGGGTAAAAGACGATTGTTGATGTCTGTCAAAACTAGTTCCTTATTTTCGCTCATAGAAACCAAGATAGTAAATTTTAAACAGTTCACACTTTTCTAAAAGGTCATGAACTTCTTTCGTCAAAAAAGAACACGCTTTTTGAAGTCTCCAGTCGAAAAACTACCGCAAAAACTTGGGGAAAAGACGATTGAAAATGTCTATCAAAGCCAGTTCCTTATTTTCGGTTAAATTCCAAACAATTCAATGTTTGTTCTGATTGCTTCAAAGTTCTTGAAATTTTGGATAGAATTAGGAATAGTGCTATGGTTTTAGTAAAACCCTGAAGGATTCACAATAATTCGTAGAATTTATGAGCCTTTCCATTACAAATAATTCAATATGTATTATCGTAGCTTGAAAAGTATTCAAACATCTTTTGATTAATTCAAAAGTATTAAATGTATTTCTACAGAATTTGATAGAATCGTGTGTAATTCAAATAAAGGGTACATCTTCCTTCATTCGTGCCTACGCCGACTCCCTAACTTGACTAATTGGGAAACAATTAGGAATAGTGCTATGATTTTATTAGAATTCAGACAAATTCTGAAGAATTTATAGGATTCATGAGTCTTTCTACATATTCTAAACTACTGATTGCGTATTTTCATAGCGTGAAAAGTATTTGAAATTCTTTAAATTAAATTAATACTAAAGTGTTGGAAGGTATTCCACAGAATTCGTGACAACTTTGCGGAATTCAAAAGACGAGTACATCTTCATTCACTGGTAGCTAGGCCGTCGTCTTAACTTGACTTATTGGGTAAGACTTACGAAATTTACGATGGATTTAGTAGAATTGAGCGAATTCAGAGGAATTTGGAGAATTCAAAAATCTTTAAATTTCAAATAATTTAATCTGTATTCTCATAGGTTGAAAAGTATTAAAAACTCTTTAAATTAATAAGAAAACATTTTGAAGAGAATTCTACAAAATTCGTGATAATTCTAAGGGTATCAATTAACAAGTACATATTAATTCACTGCTAGCTTAGCAGTCGACTAACTAGACTAATTGTGAAAGAATTCGAAACACTGCAATGATTGTATCAAAATTCGGAGAATTCGGAAGAATTTATAGTATTAAAAAGGTTGTGTTGTTCCCTCACTGTAAAAAAAGTTGGTGTAATTTTACATCTTACCACGATGGAAATTATTTGACCTACGTGCGACGATGTAAATTTACACACTTTTGTAAAAAAAAATGCAGGACGTAAATTGTCAGGACCACATTTCAATTTTTAGGTTATGTTCGTGAGGTTATAAATTTTCAAACACTGTATCAGGATAAATAAAGCGCATATTACTTTTCTCAGGTATCGTTTTGAATAAAAAAGACATATTTTTTTTATTCACATAGAACTCATCACTATTAGAGCAATATTAGAGGCTCTGAGACGTAATTTTATGATAAAGTCCAAAGCGCCATGTCTTTCTGTCAGTTTGTCGATGGGTTGTCGATTTATGTCCTGTTTGTAATTTCTCAGGATGCCAAGACGTAACAATACTACCCGTGTGTGAAATTATGCTAGATACTGCAACTTTACCAAAAAAAGTGTTAATTTATAAGCATATTTAAATTTATTCACTAACGTAAATTGACTACGTGCCACGCTGATCAAATAATTTCCATCGTCAGACATAGTAAATTTACATCGGACAGTTATTTCATACTGTTCCATGGGGTGAAGTTGGAGTAGATCGTGAATTTCGGAGCGACATTGGTATATTTACCAGGTTATACATTGTAATTTAAAATACACTGCTCGTGAAATTACAATCTAATTGTAAATATCACAAAAGATTTTTTTACAGTGCTGAATTCAGTGAATTACATGAATGCCGCTACCGATAATTTTTTTTTACTGGTACCGACAATTTTTTTACGGGTACCGACAGTGTGAGTTCCACGAATTATTTGAGTTTCGTGAATTTCGAGAATTCTTAGAATTCCGTGAATTCCATAAATTCCATGAATTCCTTGAATTCCGTGAGCTCCTTGAATTCCTTGAATTTCATGTACGGTTCAAAAACCGGTAAAAAAATTGTCGGTACCGGTAATTTTTTTACCGGTACCGAAAATGTTTTTTACTGATACCGACAGTCTGAATTCCACGAATTCTTTGAAGTTCGTGAATTCCATGAATTCCGTGAATTTCGTGCATTCCGTGAATTCCGTGAATTCCATAAATTCCGTGGAATTCCGTAAATTCCACGAATTCCGTGAATTAACTAGTTGAGCAACGTTTTCTAATTTGGTTGCTACGAAAAAGTTACTTTTTAATTTTCGAATCTCGTTTGAGTGTGAAGTTGCACCAAAGAGTCAAAACCTCCTACAAAAATAAACGGAGGAGAAATTATACGTTCTGAACTTGTATTCTCACACACTCTTAGCGATGGCACATGGACTGTCGGCTATCTAACGCATTTTTTTGATTGGATAACCTGTAATTGCTAATTACTCGATAATTATGCATTTAATCAAATTTTTTTATTGCTCATTTTCTACTCAG